>JAECUM010051824.1:0-27530 GCA_016617855.1 Megalonaias nervosa | reverse complement strand
CTCCCTCGTAGCTGAGCCATCTGTCTGCCCTCCTGGCCTCAACCTTCCACATTGTCTGTGGACCGCACTGAGCCTCTTCCGGACAGGACAGGGGCGTTATGCAGTCCACCTTGTCCGAGGGGGCTAGGCTACTTACTCTTCCTGTCGCTGTGGAGCCCTACAGTCCATGTTACACACAGTGAATAACTGTCCAATGACAAATTTTCCGGTGGACTACAGGCTCTTCACCTTGTTGATGATGATGCTGTTAAATGGCTGAGCACGCACTGCACACGATAAATAAATAAATACGCAACTTCACCTCACTTAAATCGCACTCGCGCGCAAGACGTGACATTATTCATCTCCCACCACAAGAGACCTTCAAGTCCTGTGTCGACGGAGGAGTGGCAAAGCAGCAGGTATGGATACAATGAGATCTGATGCAGTCATACGCAGAGGCGGCTTGGGGCATGGGGTCGCTTTTTATTGGATCGAAATAGCAGTGGAGCTCGGCAGCCCTCTGGGCGATTGAGTAAAGCCTTTTTAGGATCACACTGCTCACCTCCGTAGCATCAGGAAGAGCCTGGCTAAGCTAACCATTGCCTGCTTCATGTTAGCCTTTTTCAGCATACAGCTGATAAGGGGATCCCACCGAAGCGGTCAAAAAGTTAACAAGAAGACAACGGTGACGCAACTCACCATCGGTGCCTGAAACGTACTTACACCAATGGACAGTAAATCAGCAGATTGACGTTCGATAAGAACAGCTTACGTTTGTAGAGAACTGGCCCTATTCAACATCCAGATAGCAGCCCCGATGGAAAGTCGCCTAGCTGAAGAAGGACATCCCACTGAAGTAGGAACCGGCTGCACCTTCCTCCTGAGTGGCCGAAGTAATTAAGAAAGACGTGAAGCTGGTCTTGGATTTGCAGTCAAATTACAGCTAGTTAACAAGTATACAAATCTGCTTAAGGGTTTGAATGAAATGAGGCTTCCAATGTCTGAAAAAGACATCCAACCACCTGCAGCTATGCAGCCACCAATACCAACCCTGATGAGATCAAGGACACATTTTATGAAAACCTGGAGTCTCTTATTGCAGAAGTATCAAAGGCAAAGAAGCCTCTCATCCTTGGTGACTTCAATCCTAGAGTTCGCACAGAACATCAGATTCTCGTGTCATTGGCAACAACGGTTTTGCAAATGCAACAAGAATGGACTCCTCCTACTGAAAAATGCACAGAACACGAACTCCTAATCGCGAACATAGTATTCCGCCTGTCAAATGATGACCACAAGGGAAGAATATGCCAAAAATGCCGTGTCTCCAAATTGAAACAGAAGAATGTGAAACAGTCATTTGCCTAAGAAATGCGGAGCCAGCTGGATACAAACAGTATAAACTCCAAGAATGTCTAGGAGAACTGAGCATCCTTCAGAGACTCTCAGTACTTGTAATGTGTCGAATTTTGAGTAAGTATTGAACCTTAAAATTGAATACATTGTGCATTAAAATTTTATTACAGTCAAGCCAGCAAGGTTTTATGTGAAGGGTAACTTCGGCCTTTTCCCATGTCAGTTGTTAAATGTTGTGGGAGAGAGAGAGAGAGCCCAGCATCTACGGCTAATTTAGAATTAACCCGGGCATCGCAAAGCTGTCCTGGGAAAGTAAACATTAAGATGCTGACCATACCAGCTTAATGGGAACGCCATGTCGAATAGTCATTTAACAAAAGGAAGTTGGTATGTGTCGTATTTCTCAGATTCTAGGCTGTCAACATCTGACGGAAGAAATAATTATCTTGGGGAAAAATTAGGAACGACTAATTACGATTGGTCAGTTTAAATTAAGGCGTACACACTGGAAGTAATGTTGAATTTAAAGTAACGACTTTGGGTGAATTTCCTCAGTCCGAGATTTTCCTGCAAGAGGGGCAAGACTCGTCTGACTCTGGGAAAAAAAAACTAAATAGTAGTTCTTTCCTCGTTAAGACAAGTAAGAGGACTAGGTGGCTGTCTTGTAGACAAAGACAGGCCTTTAGCACTATGACGCACATTTTCTTGGAAAGAACAGCATTAAGGTACGCAAATTTAATTTTTCATGCAATTTTCTATTTTGTTTGTTTTGTTTAATGCAAATATGTTTGATATGCCTAGGATCCATAATATGCATCGTTTATTCGATTTCATGGAAATCTGTTGATATGCTAGAGTTGTTTATGTAATTTATTTCTTTAATTTTATAGTTACTAGTTCATTGATAGAATTGACTGATTGCATGCGATCCAAATTTTCGGATGTGTAGGATTTCATAGGGTTATACGAATTAATTTCCTTTGTCTGTTAGGACGATACTGATTATCGTGAGTTAACGCTAATTGCATATTTATGTCTGATTTTTTAATGCTTAAGAATCTTGTAGGTTAGGGATTGCCAGAAGTTAGTGAGTCTTACGCAATAGTAATCGATAGCATGTATCTTACTGAGTGGAACTGACTAGGCTGTTTGTAACTGGAGATAACGATTGTACCTTACTCAAAATACAGTCTAAATTTGTAAGGACCATTAACCGTTAAGGTCACCTTATGTCAGAATTTATGCAGTGTTTGGATAGCTAGTTTGTGCTTTCTGAGTAACGAAAATGAGAGAATTTATATACATACAGAAGGTGATACAAATAGAGACTGAGTGGTAATCTTGTCATTCAGGAAAACAGCTCTCTGGAACAGTCTGGGACAGTCCGAAGACGAAAGTCCGGATAAGAGATCAATCGGTTAGGATCAAGAAAGATCAAACGTCTAACGTGAAGGTGGGAAGACGTGGGATACACGGAGACAAAGGCAGGAAGCGACGCTAGGTGATGCAAATTAGGCGTGGACATTGTGCTCGTTTCACCACTCTCGTTATCATGATGAAATGAATCAATAATAGAATACTGCTACTGAAATTCTGTAAACGTAAATCTGTTTGAATTGAAGCTGATACTGTTATTTTATGTCATTGATTAAATTGTTATTCTCTTGTCTAAAGGGGGCTTGTATTGTATTATTTCTTCTCAGTAGTTATGCTCTGTTCTCTGTTGACGTTCTATCTATCCACTCACACCGGGCAATAAAATCAAGGAAGGTCATCCTCTAGATAACGATAGCCAAATCTAATTAACCACCCCTCTTTTGCGTGGAGCGAACATCGTTACAGTACTCAACCGCAGCCAAAACCTTCTGCTCTACCACACGTGTTTTGATAAGAACTATTCTGTCAGATTTCTGAATGAGAAACATCGGATATAAAAAGAATCTGTTTAGAAGACAGCAATGTATCATCAAAGAAGTCAGCCTTAAACTACACCAAGAGGACTGTCTAATGCAAACTCAGAGAGTTGCAAAACTCGTTGCTGAGCAATAAGGAAAATAAGATTCAGTCTTATGCAGACAGGATAAACAAAATGAATTTTTATGATGCTTTGAAGAGAATCTACAGGTACAGTCATCAGGAACATCTCCAATACTGAGTACTGACAGTGCCTCGGTGCAAAAGTAGGACAAAAAAAGATACCTCAAAATTTGCCACAACACTTCAAAAACATCCTCAATCAACAGTCATCCATCAGCGAGGAAACAAATGATGGACTGGCCCAAGAGGAAATCAACACATTACTTGCTCATCCTCCAACGCTAACTGAAACTGAAAGCAATTTGACCTGATGTCAAATGGCAAAGCACTTGGAGCAGATGCTATACCAGCAGAACTCTACAAAGACTGAGGTTCGCATATGGCACAAAAATGTACTGAACCATTCCAGTCAATGTGGATTCAGGGACCTATACCGCAGGGTATAAGGATGCATCCATCGTCCGCTTGGACACGTAAAAGGCAGCCGACAATCAAGCGACAACCATTGGGACATCTCCTTGCTGTCAATAGTGTTACGACCATGTAGTTTAATTACTTGTGTGTTAAAATTTGAATTCTTTTTATTTCATTTTTTGTATCATTATATTTTATTATGATGATGATTATGTTCACGGGATCTGATATTTTTGAAAGAAACATCGTGTTTATTTAAAACGTAGTATGATTCGCATAAGCACGATTTTTGCATGCCATAGTTTGTCGATTTGAGTAAACACTACGCGAAAACGATTGGTTATTGCCAAAGTCATTTCCTGACCCACGTGAAACTGCGATTGTTAGATGATGAAATAACCACGCGTTCTTCGTGCGTGTGCATGAAATGACGTTATGGTTCGGTTTTTAAACACTTAGGTCCCTGTGAAATAGTCAGAGTCATTCTTATACCTTGAGAAAAAGGTATTATTTTTCTCGTGCTGGAAGGAGTTTATTTTTCTTTTTATCTGTAGAGCTCGAGATGTGTATTGTTATATATGACAGCTATAGGAGTTCATCTACATTTTAAATAATAATTTATTTTTCCCTGGAGAACTACACAAGTGGTTTAGGACAAAGACATTCAGTGAAATTCATTCTAAATTGGAATAGTACAGTACAACTTGTGGTTCAACGTGAAATTCTGGACATTTGTGTAAAGACTTCATCTGACGTCATCATCATCCATCTTGGAACGTCATTAAGATTCGAACCTGGATTCAGTTAAAATTATTTAGTGATAGGACTTGTATTTTTTTAGTACTAGGATGAATGTTTGGATTTTCTTCAAAAACCTTAAGTCCTATTTCATATTTTCACCTTTTCATCGTGTTTTCTAGGGAAATAAATTATTTTTGTTAAAACTTACAAAGCTTGTTGTCTTCACTCTTTTCTTTTGTTACTTTTCAACGAGCCGATACGTAACAATAGTCTGCAAAATCCTTGCCAAACTTCTGCTAAATCACCTTGTGCATCAAACCGATCAAGAGCTCATGCCAGAGTGACTTCCGGAAAGAGCTTGGGACCACAAAAATGTAGTTACAGCTCGTCAACTCAAAGAGAAATGCCAGGAACAGAACTCCAACCTGTTCGTGACATTCATCGACCTGGCAAAAAGCTTTCAAAAAATTTTAAGTAGAGGCCTTTAGAAGAAATCTATGGCAAAACTTAATTGCTCAGAGAAATGGTTAGGCAGCTCGCTTGTGTTGTGGATGACGGCGAGTCATCTGAACCATTCCCAGTCACTAATGGAGTCAAGCAAATCTGTGTGTTGGCCCAACCCTATTCAGTATGATGTTCTCTGCCATGCTTACTGATACCTTCTGTGACTATGATACTGGAATCGACATAAGCTACCACTATGACCGCAATATCTTCAATCTGAGGAGACTACAGTCGAAGACTTATTTACAGGAAGTGGCTGTTTGTGATCTCATATTTGCCGACGACTGTTCCCTGAATTCCGAATCTGAGGCTGGCTTGCATCACAGTATTCCTTTTCAGAATGAAACAATTTCGGTCTCACAATCAATATCAAGATGACGGAGGAAGCCTTACTTAGAGCCTGCCATCACAGTAAATGGCCAAACTCCCGAGGCAGTGGAGAAGTTCACTTATCTCAGCAGCGCACTGTAACGTGCAGATCACATCGATGATGAAACCAATGCCAGAATTGCTAAAGCAAGAGTACCTTTGGCTAACTTAGTGCAAATATGTGGGAGCGCAAAGGGATTAGCCTACAGACAAAACACAAAGTATATAAAGTCACTGAGTTGCCAATCCAGCATTATGCTTGCGAAACCTGGCGCCATACCAAGAAGATGAAACATTTCACGTTGACTGCTTGAGGACAGTGATGTGGATAAGATTTCATGACAGGTCCTAGCACTGTGATTCTCAGTGGGCATGCAATCCAAGTATCCATACTCTGCCAATGAAATCACAGTTGAGACGGACAGGACATGACACCAGGATGTCAGAAAAGCGACCACCACAGAAGATCTTTTACGGCGAGCTGAAAGAGGGAAAGTGATCTCAGGGCTGCCAGAATAAACGATTCAAAGATTCCCTCAGTTTATCCTTCAAATACTTCAACATTGACCCTTAGACTTTCGGAAGATCTTACACAGGATCGCTCTACCTGGTGAAGTTTCATCCATACTGGAGCTACAGACTTTGAACTGAGGAGAATTACAGAGATACTTCATAAGCGCAAGCACTGTAAATCTCTAAACTGCAGCACGTCCTGCACTAATGAACCAAACCCAGACCGCATCTCTTGTCAGATGTGACAAAGACAGTTTATAGTTTGACCTGATCGGCTATTCACTATTCACGCACTTACAGAAACCAAACCAGTTAAGCATGTCATTGTCATTTCGAAGGATGTACAAAAAGAAGTCGATAAAGAAACCTAGGATGTAATTCGTCGCCAGTGAGAACTATATTCTAAACTACTTTCGTTCACATGCTAATATATGGAAGCGGAAGAAAACAAAGTCACAATCGACCTTTGCTGTCCTTATATATATATATATATATATATATATATATATATATATATATATATATATATAGTGCGCACCGCCACAGACGAATTACTAAACACATAAAACTAATATATATTCCTACAACTACCTATGAGATTTCACGACCTGACGGAAATGGCTGAGCGATGTTCCGACTGAGAGCAGCTTCCAGATATAGAATAGGTGATCTCCCAGGGTGTTAAACACCGTATTTCCTTCAGCTTTTTATAAGCTGAATGATAACTACTGAGCACGTATCTAGTGAGTTTGGGTGCTTCGTTCATAATGAAAGGAAAACTATACCCACCATCAAAGCGGTGTATGTAGTTTCCTTTCTTTATTTGTGCTTCTCTAAAGTACGAACTTTATTCTTGTGCGCGCTTATCATCATGTGTATTGGATCGCTGTCCTAAGATGTCACCACCAATTTGGGTGAGCTAAAATTTGTACAGAGTGCCTGTCAAATGATCCTGTAGAGTCAGGTCAATATTATTGCTTTCGATTCAGTAGTCCCAGTCTATTTTTAGAGCATTATCCTCTCTCAGTTTCGTGGTGATACAAGAGCTAGAGATAGTCATTCTTGCTATTTGATAATGTTTTAACTTTTAAATCACATACACAATAAATATGAAAGGTAAACTGAAAGCTTTCGTCCTCGTACAAAGGACTTATCATCAGATTGATCTATTCTCTACTGACTATTAACATCACCTGAGGGACTAGTGAGCGATGCTAACATATTAGATATGCGGCAGGCTGTAGAGGGCTCCGTCCCTGTTCAGCGTCGGTTTGTGCATACGGATGAAGGTAGACTATAATATTAATGTGATCTGTGAATTCAGCTACATATTCTAACTTCTGCTTAGTGTGTTTGTCACCCACATACTTGTACTACCAGCCGGTGGACAGGGAAGCAGTGGTGAGCGCTAACGACTCAAAGTGTTCCATGTATAAATTACACATAATATGGGCAGGATATGTCACCAGGCCCCCCCCCCCCCAGCAGCATCTTGGTAAAAAGTGCTATCTTGCACAAAGTATGTGCACTTCAAGCACAACTCCAACAGTCTCGTTACTTATTGTGGTGACAGGGGTGTCTTCTTTGCAGGGGTAATCTCAGATGATAATCTGTCATTTATAACTGACAAAGCCTTATCATTCAGCCTTAGCTTTCTATATTTGTTGTGTATGTGATTTAAAAGTTAAAACAGTATCAAATACTAAACCGTTGGTTTTACCAAAATATTCTTGGTATTGATTTAAAGGTAGCTGTTTATTCTTTAGAATTTGAACATCATAGTGTGGTTGTCTGTCTGTATATAGGTATTAATTCACTTTCCATAGTAAACCTATGCAAACACCATGATATTAAAAATTCAATAACTTAAAATTTCTGAGTGTTCGTGATCAAACCTATATTTATCAGTATAAATGAAACCTGGATGTCAGCTTCTGTATAGAGGAAAGGATATGAGCCGTGGCATTTTCTGGACCTGCATGTGTTTGAAACATGTGCTTTCAATTCCGCATCAAAGAGTCAGGTGCTAATTTTAGTAATGAGTGTTACAAACTCAAGACTGTTAAAGGACTGAAATTCCATCAATAAAACAATGTCTCTATTTTTTTGCACTTACAACTAGGATAAGCTCTCAAAAGATTCTTTTACCTAAAGCATAACTTACATTATTAACCAATCCTGGCCAGCTAAACCCATATATACTCTATTTTATGTTCACCCATTTCCAGGCTGATTCCCATTTTTCCATACAATTAGCACCGTGTGTCCTTTAGGCGACAGTGCACAGTGAAAAAATGAAGCATTGATTATGATCCGGAAGCGACCCATTGCAAGGTGCTTTGTTTACAGCCGAGTCTCTAAAATAAATGCAGAAAAAAAAAGAACATGACCTTGAATTTATCGCCGACTGAATTTTAAATTATCAAATGATTTATCAGAATTTACATACACTGGAAAGTTCAGTACTAAGAAACAAATGTTTACCATATAAGAAAAATAATCGTGATCTGGGTCCATGTGCCGCTTTCCGAACAGCACCAAACAGAGGCGACTTCCGCATGAATTTAGTCTGGTTCACTGACCTTTCACCGCACTGGGGTGGAGATAGGTCAGGGAACCAGACTAGCATGAATTAGACTCTTCACAAAGAAGTGTATAATCAACATTTGCGAACTTTTACAGAAAAATGGATAGATTTGTAATAAGAAATCCCAAAACGGAGACCATAAGTCCAAAATCATCACCATCAAAACCAAAATTAAAGCAAACAACAATAGAATCACTTAAGGTTCGTATATAGGTACATTGCTGTACTCCGTATTAATTTTATTTTATCGACTTAATGAGGTCCCCATCGATCCGCACAGGTTTGACAAAGACGGTTTGTTATTATTGTTGGTTATATATCATGTACGAACAAATGTTATTTTTACTGGGACACGGAGATAGACAATCTTAGATCCTATCTCAATTTCCAGATATATCAGACTCGCCGATTATCATAAAGTTTATTCACGGGAGGTGATTCTTTTATTTGTGCCTCATTGGTTGAATAGAAGTGTTCACTATCATTCTCGGAAGCAGGGCCTGCAGATCAGTGTCCCTCAGTTCAAGCCTGGAAAACAGATTACACAGCAATGGCCCGTTTGCCGAGTGGTCCTTAGTCCTTGAATGTAAGACATTCACCCTGATATTTATGTTGATTGGGTCGACCCAAACAGTATAAATAGAGTTGACATCTTACATTGTAAGACTAAGTGGTCTAAGGTGCTTGCCTTTACAGATCACCAATACCTAACCCTTTTCAGCAGAAGTTCGAGTCAGTGGGTTGGCCAATGTGGGTATGTAAGAAAGCTTGCCAGTAGACCAACAAATAGTTCTTTGTCTGACATTACTAGTGACATAGACCAATGGTACTGTTTGTGCTGGAGTTTTCAGCCTTGTGTTCTCACTGACTATTGGGCTGCTCACTTCGACGCTTGCATCAGCAATTTAAAATATCTCAGGTCAGTAACTAATGGATACACAGGTGCTGTGTTCCGACAGGGATTAATTATACTAAAAAGTGTTCTGAAGGATTTAATGCCATGGGTCAATAGAAGAGGGATTTTACTTACCATTTGCATACATAGGTCAGTCAAAATAAATTTATTAATTACTAGCGAGCAGCCATTAGTCCATGAGAGCCAAAGGCTGAAAACATCTGCACAGATAGTGACAAGCACTGTTAGTCTCCACCGCCAGTAATGTCAGGAAAATAAGTCTGAGAAATACTTGTTTCTCAAGCTTGCCAGTAGCTTCCAGTGGGTTTGTTTTTCTTCTTGGGATTTTTCCGGGTTCTTCTATCAGATACACTATCTGGCATGTATAACCTATCTTGTAATGAAAAATGGCATTAAACCAACAACAGCAATACATCAGCAGGAGTAAAACTAGACTTGAATTTTAGGGAGAAGTGACTTCTCCTTTTGGACAGAGTGAGAAGTAAGAGGTGATCATGAAAAAGTGGAAGCAAGGCAAACAAACACAATGCTTGTATGTGTGTGTATGTATGTATATACTTATAGTGGGTCCCTCTCTGATGAATGGCCCCCCCTGACCAGGGGCCACCAACTTTTTATGGCCAGAATCCCTTGGCATTAACTAGTTGGTGTTCAGAAGTACCCCTCTAGAAAGGTCGCTCCTCTAAAGTGACCAGCGGACAACATATTAGTGCAAAAATGTAAAAATTTTATTTTTGTATGCAGTAATATTCTGATACATATCAAAGACAAGTATCTGAGTACTTGGCTCTAATACTATTAAATATATCCTTTTTGATAGGTTTACTTATTGGCCTAAGACAGTGGTTCCCAACCTTATTTGGCCACAACCTGAAAAATAGTTTTTCTGAGCCTTGTGAACCAATTTCCACATTTTGATCATTTTTGCCACCCTAAAAAAATAACCAGGAGACCCTCCAGAACATCTTCATTACCCTGAATTGGGTGGTGACCTAGGGGTTGGGAACCACTGGCATAAGACTTCAAAGTGTACAATAAAAATCAAAAGGAAGAAAACACAATAGATAATTAGACAAAATAACATTTGCATGTATCTGCTTTATTTTCTAACTATAGATGTGGCCATCAGTTATTGATATGTTCTTCATCCTGCATCTTGCTTGATTGGCCAGGTGGGAGAGAGTATGGGTCTTCAGCTTGTATCATAAATTACCATATTTACTAGCTTATATTACCATATGTACTTGCTGATAAGTCCAGTCAAATTACAAGCAATGGAGATCATGATCTGCCACAGCATAATGCTCCTGCAGACCAGGGTATATGATATTTGTTTGTTCTACTAATTGCGCCTAACAAACTGCACTGACCGAGATTTGCTGGCACGTTATGCGCCAGCAGATCTGGGTTTGTGCAATCTACAGTTGGCCTTGACCCTAGCTCCCCACCCATAAAATAAAATACAATTAAATTTCATTTTTTAAAATCCCAGAACTGATTTTTGCATCAAAATGAGCCATTTAGCCCAGTACTTGATATGCTTAGTTATTAGTACATTATATATACTAATCATTATCATATATATAATGTTAAAAATATTTTTACAAAATTCCCTACCTACCTACCTACTCTATTATTTTAAAACCAGTGCAGTAGGAACCACAAATATTTTCTTTTGCCTCATAAGCAAGTATATTATAGTATTTTATGTCTACAGACCACTTCCTACTATCTGAGCCCAGCAAACAACACATAGGTACATCGTTAGGTTCCTTTTAATTACACACTAGTTTCCTTGAGACATCATCATCATCATCAATCCCTTCACCCAAGAGGTCATTGGGGCACCGCAGATGACTTTACAACCAATTCTCTTCATCTTTCTCTTTACATCTTTCCGTTTTTGTGGGCAGTGGTACAGGTCCATTGGATCCGTACAGGATGGAATAAGACGCTTCTTGAGTTTGCCCCCATGAGTTTCCCAGCTTTGGGTAAAATAGTGGGATGATAGCACAGTATCACTGGGCGGACGTCTTCCTCGATGAAGTCAACGGCCAGGGCAGAAGGGCTCCAAGATGAGCTCAATGACCATGTATCAGTGGACTTAGGCTGTGGTCATCCTGTCTGGAGGGGGATGGGCTCCATCAGGCTGTATCTTGCCCTTGACACACCACATGAAGACAACTAATAATTCTTCCTTGAGACATTCCATTTTGAATATTTACAACCAGCTACCTAGCCTTCTATTACAGTTTTCTTCATTTGGGGTTAATTGGTGGGTTTCAAATGTAAAATTCAACATATACTTTAAATGCACATTAAATGTTAGAGTGTCGTGTTACTTGGTTTAATCACTCTGACCCCCAGGGATGATGTGATAGGTGTGATTTGGATTTTGCCACACATACTGTATATATTGTACATATTATTGAAGTTGTACTGTTGTAAAGAATTAGTTAAGGATATGTTTTGAGAAACTTCTATAAAAAGAAACTAAAAATGGGAAATGGGTTAGAAAGGGAAGTAAATCAGGCCATTCTGTTTCTGCATTTCTTCAACATGGTAATTCAACTGTTCTGTCATGGAATAAATAATAACCAGCAGATATTTTTAATGAAAAATCAAAAGGAAGTACTCTCAAGTATATTGTATTGATTATATTTGTTGTACTTATTGGTTGTTTATGTTGTACTAATTTATGCTGTACATGTTGATTATATATATTTCTTATGTTCGGTTAAATTACAAAGAATGGAACAAAAATGCTTTTTCTGTTTATAGGGTGTTGTTATTGTGGAAGATATTCTACACCATAAGTCTATCCTTGTCTTGAAAACTTCAAGCAAAGAGGAGATCCTTAATTCTTTGCAAGAACTTGGAAAGAAGATACCTTCAAGAAATGTTATGCTGGACACAAAAATAGGCAGGTTTGAATCACTGCTAACACAGATGCTTTTTGTTTGTTTTTTGGTTTTTATCCTGTCCATCCATCCATATGTACAGCCAATCAATGACATCTAGTAGGTATGTTTCTATGGACAAATGACACTGGGTAGGTGTGCTCCTGTAGATAAGTGACATCTGGTAGCCATGTTCCCCTAGACAAATGACATCTGGTAGGCATGTTCCTGTAGACAAATGACACTGGGTAGGCATGTTCCTATAGACAAGTGACATCTGGTAGCCATGTTCCTATAGACAAATGACACTGGGTAGGTATGTTCCTGTTGACTTCTGGTAGCCATGTTTCTATAGGCAAATGGCATCTGTTAGGCATGTTCCTGTAGACAAATGACATCTGGTAGGCATGTTTGTACAGAACAAATTACACTGGGTAGGCATGTTCCTATAGACAAATGTCACTGGGTAGGCATGTTCCTATAGACCAATGACTTCCGGTAGCCATGTTCCTATAGACAAATGATACTGGGAAGGCATGCTCCTATAGACAAATGACACTGAATAGGCATGTTCCTTTAGACAAATGACATCTGGTTGGCATGTTCCTATAGACAAATGACATCTGCGTATGCATTTTCCCATAGACAAAAGACATCAACGTAGGCATGTTCCTATAGACAAATGACATCTGTTAGCCATGTTCTTATAGACAAATGACATCTGGTTGTCATGTTCCTATATCCACATGTGATCTGCAACAACCACACATTTTTAGCCTACCTCTGCAAGTACAGTCAAGCTATTGTACTACCCAGCTTTGGTGACAGTGTCTGTAGAGATAATAGCATATCCATAGACACACACACACACACACACACACACACACACACACACACACACACACACACACACACACACACAGAGTCTCAACTGTTCTTTATTTCAAGGTCCTGGGCAATAGCTTGGAATGTAAAACAACATATATGTAAAAACTTAGCTCCCCTCAGCCCCTCATAGGGAGAGGGCTAACTTTGTACATACATGTACATTAGTTGTATATTCTTAGTTAATTTTTTGCATTTAGTTCTGGTCTTTTGTGCAGTGTATAAATGCTGTTATACTTGGTAAAAGTGAAAGTTGATTACATGATGCATCTTGATGAGTACAACACTCTTATCACATAAGTAGGTCACGGGGACCCATATTTTGAGCTTGGCTAACTTAAATTGTATGTTCATTTTCTCATTATGCACATTACCTAATGGAAAATAACCTTCTAAAAAGTTCTTAATGTTTTACAAAATGATAGCTATAATTAGCAGTCTGTTACTAAAATTATAATATAAAATGTGTATTAAACAACAGGTAGACCTGGCAATTCATAAGGAATTTCCAAAGTTCAAGAGACAGATTAAGATAAACATATTTACTACAAAACCAAAATCAATAATTCAGGCTAGGTAGAAAATGAACTTGATTTTTGACAAGGTCAAGTCCAACATGAAGTGTTACTTACAATAGCATATAATGAAATAAAAAATATTTTAAAAACTAACAAACAATGCAAATTAAATATACACAAAAGGTACAAACAGATATATGACAAAATGGGGTGTGTAGTAATATTGAATGATGTAATACCTGTCAAAGAAATCTTACAAGTGATATTTTTAAGAATTAACACCAGTTCACCTTCAAATCAGCAACATCCACTGTTTCTCTTTACCCTCATTTGTGCATTAGATGTCCCCCAAGTTGTAATTTGAACCCCAGTTCTGACACCAAGGTTTGTCTTTTACTCAGTGTGACCCCCGCTTCAGGTACCTATGGGATTATTAATCTTACACCATGAAGGAGATTCTGAACTTGCATCAAAATGATTATTGACTGTTTGGTTCAGCAAGGTCACACACTGCCTGAGGCTAAGTTAGAACCTGAGAGCTGGTGAAACCCAGATATGTACAGATATTATGAATGAAAATGTAACTGATAAGGTATAATGTAAATATTTATCCCTTTCTTGTCAAATCTTGCTTTAAATAGTAAATATTCACGTTAACGTCTGTGTGAGAAAATGCATGACAAAACTTGACATTGATTTTGAGATGGAGATGGTAATTATTTTTTGTATTTTATGCCTAGCTGCAGTTGGTAGATGGGTGGGTGGGTAGTTAGATGGGGGGGGTAGTTAGATGGGTGTGTGTGGGGGGGTGTAGTTAGATGGGTGTGGGGGGTGTAGTTAGATGGGTGTGTGGGGGGGTGTAGTTAGATGGGTGTGTGGGGGGGTGTAGTTAGATGGGTGTATAATAAGTCAGCTCATTACTGGCTATTAATGTGCCGATTAAAAGTTACAATTTTAATTTCTGAAAAGATTAATGGTTAAGATAAAATGGGACAAGTTATATAATCATTGAGTACACTTATTGTTGATGATTGCATGTTATTGCATATGTAATTAACATTAATACATCTATTAACGTAAGTGATAGAATCACGAGTAATCTTGATAAAATGTGTAAAATTTAATGAAAAATTATTTCCTGGAAGATCAAAGTTACTTTGGAGGTTAGATTAAAAAATGTTATCTCCGATGTTTAACTCAAAGAATATGGAAAAGAGCATGAAGCCAAATAGCATCATGGCAAGGTAAATACAGGAATCCTAAGGCAACAGGAACTCTTCATTATTAAATGTAGTAGGAAATATACATACAATGTTATACAGTATACATATTTGTAAAATAAACATGGACACCACAATGCTGATGGCATACAGTTTAAAAATATATTTTAGCTGGACCTTGTTTTATTTTTATGTAGGTCGAACTGTCAGCAAATTATGTAAGAATGAAGACCAAGAGATTTCACAGGCAGCAAAGAGAGTCTACATCAAATGGCGATCACATTTTGAAGATCATCTCAGTCGACCTCTAATGGAAGTCAGGTGTGATTTGAAAACAGAAAGATTAAGAACCTCAGGGAGAAAACTTCTAACAGATGCCCTTCAGGTTGAGGTTTGTTTGCTTTCTTTCCTAAGAAATCGTATGATAAATCATATCACATATGGGAGTGTGTGTGTGAATTCTTGTCTGTCACTATGTGTGATGTAACTTTGTTTAACAATAAGCATTTAATTTTGTAAGCATGTCGAATAACACTTGTCGCTAATATGAACCCTCAGACTACTCGGGGTAGAAAATAGGTCTGCTGTTGGTCCTTGCATGTGGAAACAACCTAGCACTTTTAAAGAACACATACAAATATAAAATAAGCTTAGGGAGTCATTGTTGATCCTTGCATGTAGAAACAACCTAGCGCTTTTAAAGACATACAGATATAAAATAAGCTTATAGAGTCGATGCTGCTGGAGAAGCCATTGTTCATTGTTGATGATGATTACTGTGATCTCAACAGCAATGATGTTTTCTCATATGTTCCTTCAACTTCTTTTTCTGCTTTACCTCATACTGTTTGGAGACTATTAATGGGGAAATTTTTTAATGGATTTCATTGTTGTTTTGTCATTGACATGCCATATCTGTGTACAACCAAATTTGCCATAAAGGTCAGTTCTGTTATGTAGTTATATACCATAAAATGCCAAGATTTTCTTACATTAAATTATTATTGAAATACATCTTTAATTAGCAGCCATCTGTCTTACAAGGGCACTTTTCCCACTCTCAGGGGTGACTGTTCTAAGAAGTGTATTTTGCCCATTTTGTGAGGTTGCTGCCCTTTCAAGGGCATCATCCCCACTTTCAGAGATGGCTGCTTTCACAATGGCAAGTTTTCACAGTTTCAGAGGTGGTTGCCCTTGGAAGGGCTATGTTCCAACTTCTGGGGGGAGGGGCTGTTGTTAGAAGGGCACTTTTCCCATTTTCAGAGATGGACATTCTTAGAAGGGCTTTTTCCAAAGTGGACACTCTTGGAGTGATTGTACCACTAATTAATTTCCCATCGAACTTATTGTTAATATATTACAAAATAAAACTAAGTTCTTCATTAGCTTGACATACAAACCACACATGGTTCCATATATCAGAATTAAAGAAATTTTTTAAGCATTGAAAAACAGATGCTTCTTTGCATGTTTTTGAGCCTCATGTTGTGATACAGGGGGTTCCCTGGTCTGCATCTAACAACATTGCCTTGCACCAAGGTACCATATGCTATTTTGTTTGTACAAAATGAAATACAGGATATATAAAAAAACAGCAAATATTTAGCTATCAGCTATAGTACATAGACTGAAGTTTGTGAAATTAATAATGGAGCAAAATTTTAACCATTAATTAGCCGGTGGGTACATCTCCAAAGATTTAGTACTCTATTTTTATCCCCCTGCCCCCGTAGGCTGGTTCTCTGGCTGTAAAATAATTAGTGGTCCGATACCTAGAAAGGCACATTTCCCACATTCACAGGTGGACACTCTTAAAATGATACTTTTCCCAAGTTGGCTGCTCTTAGAAAGGTTTTCCCAATTTCAGAGGTGGCTGCATAATACAATTCATTAATTGCTGTTTTTTTTTCTTTCTCAGACAAACCATAGTTTACCAGAAGCTATTGAAAGAGAAGTTTTTCAGGAACACAGACGGTTGGTAAATAACAATTACAAGAGGTCCATGAGAGCTCTAGTGTTTTTATTGAAAAATCAGCAGAATATTAGGACTAAAGTTCTTGCTGGGGAAATAACTGTTAAAAGTTTAGTAAAGAAAAATAAGAAGTAAATTACATTATTCTGTGAAATGGAAGAAGGCAAAAATAATTACAGTACTTGATTCTTCAGAAAATGGAATTGCGAAGGATATTGTCAAGTGATGTTTACTTTATATTTCAGCAATACCTTGTGATTTGAGGTGTATATTATGACCTATTGTATTGCAATATAATGTGTACCAATTACAATGTTCAACATCTCAAATTACAAATCTTGAGTTAAAGTCGGGCCAAGTATTTAATTTAAGAGCGACAGAGAGATGCATAGATCTTGTTATACATAAATATAGACATGGATAAATGTTTCATATTAAAAGTGACCATTTCATGATATTTTCAATTTTGATAGTGTTTTGTAATGTATCATACATCATTTTCATGTACAAATTGTCTTGTAATTGAAGAATGTTCATTAAAGTGCATTTGCCTCATAATGTATCCACTTACAAAGCCAATACATGCACCATGCAGCTTTGAAATGGAATCAGTGCCAACCATTTTTTCTAGCTCTACTCATCAAAGACCAGAATAGCTTATAGGATTGTCTATTTTCTGTCCCTCCATTGTTTGTTGTCTTTCGGTCCAGTAGCACAAGTTTCTGATCACTTCTCTGCCTAACTACTTGGAGGATTACCACGAAACCTTACACAGTCATCTCATGGTCTAATTGGTCCTAATGAAAACGGTGCTACCCGAACATCCAAAATGACTGCCACAGTGGCCATCTTAAAAAAAAACATTCTGTTGCCACTACTCCTTCTGAATGGATGAACATATCAACATGGGGATTTCACTAAAAGACTTCTTATGATGTCTAGTTGGTCCTAAAATAAAAATAGCTGTTTTGATGGCCAGTGTAGCCAACACAGTGGCCAGCTTGGAAATCTTGCTATTGCTAATCCTCCATATCAGAAAGACATTGAGTTTTGAACAGAAGACTTCTTATTATGATGTAAACACCAGAGCAACATTTTGATGATCAAGGTCATTAGTGGATCCAAAAATGCCGCACTTAATGTACATCTCGTTTGGTAAACGTTGGTACTAAAAATTGCATCAAATATGAAAAATGTTTGAAGCAAGTGAGTATTTAGAGAGATTAGCGGGCATAAACAAGTCGCTCAATGCGTGGCAATATTTATATTAAAATACTGGATACATATCAAGCTGGAGAGTAATAAAAAGGCAAAGAGATGGACCCTCATACAAATCACAAGTCTAGCAACAAATATCTGCACTCCCAAATGATATTGAATCCTTAATGACAAAAACTGTCTAAAGATATTGACCAAAGAACAAAAGAGCCACTGCAACAACCAAAGGAAAGCCCTGGTGGATTGTGTGCCATCATGATTGGCTGGAAACACTTATGGGAATGGTTTGCACAGGCAACAACACAACATAAGTCATCAGTGAGGCTGCATCAATTTGTTAGCGGTTGCTTAAGAAAACAACATCATGAACCCAGGTAAGTTTTGTGCATTGATGCATGAATTTACTGAAGATACTGGTGATATATACAACACTGATGATGAATACACTTTGGGTTTTATACAAAATCACTGCTGCATTTCAGCATTTTGGTGCAAATGCAACACCAAGAGTCACCTTGATGATTACAATCTCATAAATGAAACAGAATTTTATGTGACTTTTTCTACATGATTCATTGAGAGGCAAACCTGCACACTCGAGATTGTACTAGCATCGCTGCATGTTTATCACAGTTGGCCCAATATTTGACTGTGGCCAATTGAGTGATTCCAGGAATAACTTGTGTTTTCATCGGATGGTCACACCATAGGGGAAGATTGTTGGACTATGATGACTAAAATGGAACCTAGCAATTACATGCACACAAACGAGGCCAAATTCAGCTGTGCCACCTCGATTAAATCTTGAGAGTATGCTGTTGATATTGCGCTACTGCCATTAAGATCAGCTTTTGGTTTGCCTGAAGATACTAATAGGATTTCAACCAAATGAATGAGTTTTGCATACAGGATCCAATGGTAGTAGTTACAATTTTGCACCACACATTGTCAGGATCACCATCACGACAATGGTTAATCTGACCAATGATGCCATCAGTGGTAGTTACCAAGCCTCAGCATCAACAATGTTTGCCCCAAATGAGGCCACCAGTGATCTGATGTTGATTACTTCCGCATTACCCGTGTATCTTCGGTGTCATAATGGTCAGTTGGCACATAAGTTTTACCCTTATTGACCAGGATGGGCATGTGTTGGACCTATGCTGGGAGATCTTGATAATGGAACTATACATTAGAGATTGACCTGACCCAATGACAGTCGTACGTTGTAAACATGAGAAAATCTGTTTATATACACCAATCACTCAACAAGCTGCAACTCGAGCATCGCCAAAAGTTCCAGTTGTATTTCATTTGACAACACCAGTGCTGTTTCCGATTGGTCAAAATCATGAATGAATCCGCTCAACAATGTATAGCTGATTCAGTGATTACAAATCTGGCATTGGGAAGCTGATTATGGTTGTCTTGCAGAGATATTGGACAAAACCAATAATATACAAGCGATGACAAAAGTCCAATATACACCCAATCCCGTGTAGGACACTGGTGTACTTGTGAGGGTAAATCGCAGCACCAGATATTTTCAGTATTATTCATATGCGGCTAAGGACCTAATACCATTAAAAATAGAAGTACAAGTGCAGGACATGTATCAGTATTTTCTTCCATGTGAGGTCTTCTTGGAAATGGAGGGAAAACCAATACAGACCAACACAACAATAGCCCTTATCCCGCCAATGACTTAATTTTGGCAGTATGGCCATCATCCTAATACTGTGTGGTTCATAACTTATTTTCAGGAGAAAAGCAGTTTCAAACAATCAGTTTAAACACCCATTGTTTCAATTTTGTTGAAGACCAGTTTGATTCCTGTCTGAAATCAGTAGAATAAAATTAGCGTCTTACTGAAGAAAGAACAACTCTCTTTCCATCTTTTGGTTACAACACTAGATCACCAATGGAAAGTTCTCATCAAAGTAATAACATCATTTCAACTGAAAGCAGTTGTAACTTGTACATAATTTACTACACAGAAATCAATCATTATCAAAAAATACAAAAAACTTAAAAGTTATGAATCAGTCATTCACAGTTTCATTAGCAAAGGGTTATCTCATAAAAAGATAAGCAAAATGATGTTACTATATGAGAATCAATGTATGTCGTTGAAAGTTGTTGAAAAGAATTTTAATAATGTATGAAGTGTTAGTAATCGTTCCAAAAATTAAACATGACTGAAGTAACTGAAGTGTTATTACTTGTTCCAAAAATTAATATAAATGTATGCTGAGAGCTTTAAATGAGAAGAAAAATAAAGTTCTCGAAATAAATCAAGTTGGAGGAACAAAATCAAGATATGAAGTCACTTAAAAGAACATTAAAAAGAAGACAATCGACAATGAAGAAAGGACTCCTCAAAACATGCCTTTTTCTTTGTACATAAAATGACCCATATTCATAATGGATTTATTTGTACACTCGAGATAAAAACTAATTACAAAATCAAAACAAAGAGTTGCCAAAGATTGAAATTGAAAGCCAAAATGGGTTAATTACATGATTTAAAAAAATTCACTCTTTTAGTACCCCCCCCCCCCAACCATGAACAACTCAAGCATGCCCTTTATCCCCATGCCATCAATATCAAAATGAGCCATAACACCTCCATTAGTTGCTGGTCAAGTATTCATTTGTATATCTCAACCTGCAAGGGTAAAAGGCCTGAAATCAGTTATTGCATTCAATAAGCAGGGGTGATAATTCTCCATTGTAATGAAATAAAAGTGATACGGTCATTTTTTTTTTGGTGCTTTTTCCATAAAATATGCATGTCTTTTTAAAATATTTATAGATAAATATACCACCTTTCTATTATACTTTTAATTCAACTTTCATTTGACCAAGCACCATATGCAAATTTGAATAAGAACTTTTGTAATATACACACTACACCTTTAGTACAAAAATCCTTTTTGTTTGTTTTTGTTTCTTTGGGGGGGTGTATCTTTTTTTATTTAAAAAAATTTCTGTTATTAGCATAATGTTTGACAATGTAACCAATGGGTTGAATGTGAAAAACAATGCCTCAGGCAAACGCTTCATCATGACATGTGGTGTGTGCTGGGTTAATTATTCAATTTCTTTGATTTTGTTTTCCAGCAGGTTCCTTTTGGCAAATGTATAACTATTTTCTGTTTAAAAAAAAAGACATTATTGCAAATGGACAGTTTATAAGAGCACATTTAAGAACTACCACTGAATTCCCATGAGTACATTTAGCCTTACTTTGCACAGATTCAGGTCAAATGAAAACGACAAATGATTTCAGCGTCATACAAATATAAGAAAAATGGCTCGTTGTGACATGTTTTGGAGATTTCTTTTGTTATGTATATGTAATTTAATTATTTGTTCGTTAGTTTTATATTTTTTTATTCCATTACATGTTATTGTAATCACAACTTTGTCTACTGGATTTGATATTTTATTTTAGAAATTCAGTTCAGTTCTGTTTGACCTGATTTTTGTTATTTTACTGATAAACAACCAGTACTGGAAACATTGTATCTATTTTCTGACCTTGATTCAGAACTAGTAAGGTTTCTAGTAAATAACTTTTTTTGTTTTTTTAATTCTTTGTAAGTGTAAGATTCATTCAGTGGAATTAAGGCCATACCTGGAGCACGTGATAATTATCATGTAACAAACTTCTGTTCCTTCTGGAAGGATGACCATGTGACCCTCATACAGGAATCTGTTTTGTGTCTTAACTTAGTGTATAACTGTTTTCTTCACAAGAATTAGCCAGTCGGGCGTCAAACATATGTTGTGACCAGTTTGAGTTGAATTTTTATTTTTTTTTCTCTTCGTTGTTTGGCTCGGTCCGATCGTTGAATAGTTTTCCAGGCTCTTTTCCATTCTGCCGTGTCGTTCTTGTCGGCATACGTTCGTGCTACGACGATGGCGCGGGCTAAACACATCTTATCTTGAGGGTTGTTAATTTGGAGGAGGCTCTTTTTGGTGCTGCGACGGTCGTCCACCAATAACACTTTTTTGCGTCCGGTCCCTTTGGAAAGAGACACGTGGGCCATGTACAGTGTCGCTTTTCCATCGGTGATGTGAAACTTGTCGTTGGACTGCTGCACGCGTTGAATCTTTTCGATGACTTTAGAAGGTGTCAGTTCTGATGGTCTGCTAAACTCGATCCAAACGGGGGACTTCAGACTGTCGTGATAAATGGAGAGTGTCAAGCGATCGTCTTCTTTGGCTTCACATGGTCGTTTCAGTGTGGTTAACAAAGAATCCCATACATCGGTGATGAACTCTTCTGCTTTCTCCAGCGGTACGTCGGACTTGAAATATTTAAACTTCACAGTGTACGTGTAGGCCGTGGTTCTAAATTTTCTAGAGGAGCGCTTTGCCGTCTCTCGAATGTGATAATACTTTTCGGGTGATAGTGGTGACTTTTGGTTTGACATAGGCTGTCTCGGTCTGGTCGCAGACGTGGAAGGTGTTGGTTCAGGTTCACTCATGTCTTCGATTTGAGCGAACACTTCTTTTCGTGTGTGAGGCCATACGTCACGTCGCTGCCTTTTACGTTCTTCTTCTCTCTCACTGAAATCGTGCTATCATTTTATCTCGATTGCAGATTCAGAAATGATTTAACCAAGTTCGTTCTCTCTACATATACCCTCTCTATCTCTTGGTGTGACAATGACTTGGTATATTTCGCAAGGACAAGTGAAAGTCAAACATATAGGAACCATGGCTGACTTATACGAATGACAAAAATGCGTCTTAAACACCTCATGCATCTTGACGACCCTTCGATTCAAATCCTACCACGAAAGAAAAAAGTTGCAAGAAAAAGACAGACAGTTGGTGTCATCAAGCGAGCTGGAGACGGTACTGTGCCGTTAGGACACGTACGTACTCCAGAAAACCACGATACTCGACAACGATGTCTCCCTCTCTCTGTCATTCTACTTTGTCGTTGACCACGATGTCTACCAACCCTGATTTAACACACGTTTTTCTGCATATGAAATTTTAAAAAGGAAATACTAAACCCATTTTTAAAAGAACTACCCTTTTTCGACAGCAGCGACGACGTCTCCTCCTGCTCTTACCACTGTAGCTGCACCTACAAAGGTGATCTTTCCTAAGACCAAAGTATGAGACAGAGAAAGTAAGTTGTAAAGTTGAGAGGAGGTGTCTAAACAACAACTGTCAAGTCCCTATGTTCCACTTCTGTTTGTGATAATAACTTGCGATACTTCACATTTTCTAAATTGGTAATGTTTACAAGCCGTACAAAAGTTATGTGACTTTAGCTTTTGACACTTGCACAGACTCTTCACTTGTTAAGTGTCACGAGAAAAATATCTATCCAATTTTTACCATTTTCCAAAACACGCGCAAACTTGCAACGTGACCAAAATCTGTACTTCTTTATTGGTCACATATCCCACAGACCCGTCCCAGCATATATAGCTGGTTAAGAACTGTAAGAATATCCCTTATTTTTTCAGAAACATCAAAGCTTTTATGTGTATTTTCCCTGTTCATATGAAGCCTTCTTGGAAATTGAAGGAAAACTGATAGAGGTCAACAATAACCATTACGGTGCCGATGTCAAGGTTGGATTTGTTAACAACGTTGTCATAACATTGTTTAGCGGCGCACGTTATTCCATCGATGGTAAGGATATCTCGACAACTTTGACATTGACAGATAGTACTAATCAGATACAGTGACGAAGTCTTGCAAGCCTGTCTATGATGTTTGACAAGGACCTATCCAATCATGCAGATCAAACACTATATAATGCGTTAGCATGTGGACCATGCACTGGCCCCTGCCGCTGTAGCTGTAGAAAATTTACCATTTCCTAATCCTAATTTTTAGGTGGATTTTCACAACGTTGACAACAACTTCATGGAGGATCATTGAGGTTTTCGTGTGATAATCCCCTCAGGCAGATATTTGGGTCTTGCAGACACGTTCGCAAGGGTATTTTCGGTGTCAGATACACAGTCATGTTAACCCGTAAGGGACAATGCAATTTGGCGTGATGCACGTGTTGACAGCATTCACACTGTGGATGTCTGTGCTAACCCCTTCACAGGTCATCGAAGAGCGTTTGCTGTTATTTATGCATTCTGGAACTTTGCTAATACTGTCGTTTCTCGTGCACACCATAGAAGAGATATTCATTGACAGTTTACATAGAAAATAAATATCCAACATGGTCTCAGCACACCAAAGCACGTGTTCATGGCGCTTCAAAATATGGATCGAGTAAATAAATAACACCAGAGTGCTATGATATTGTACAAACTGAGGTTTCTTTGCGGTTAAACGGTCATTAAGAACCCTTCGGAGAACTTTTGTTTCACTTCGACACAGGTCTGTAGATTTCCCAGAACAACGTTGTACCCGAGTTGTTACGTTTAATTGGAACACCTGGATTTGTTTAAACAGTCTGTGGTAGACATGTACTTTCATGCACTTACAAATGGTCCCATTCTCGCCGATAATCTCGTTGCCCCCCCCCCTCCTCCCATCACAGGTGGCTACAGATGCATTGCTGTAATTCTTTCAGAGAAGTGTCTATTCTTGGAGAGCACAGATGACCGATGGATGGTCCCTGACGCGCCTATAGAAAATTCATAGAATTGTAACATAGTAATTAAACCCGCTACGCTTTCCAATAATATTAATGTCCTTTCACGAAGTTAAGGTTGGCCTTAGCCGGAATCAGCTTGCAAAAATAGAGGGCACAATACGAAATAATTATGGAGTCACAGTGAGTCTTGCTAGGGCACAGTTAACTGGAATTATCCCTGTGTGGTTGACCCAAATGCAACTTAATTAGTAACATGCGGCCAAACGAAAGAACACATGGGTTACATTAAAGTTGTGAAAGTCAGAGGTGGCACAAATGCAAAAGACCTGTGAAATATTTCCATTCCTCTCGGCCGTTCCAACTTTGTTAGCTGCTGCGGGTCCCGCAGTTGCAATATCGGCTGAGATTATAGCTGCGTGGCGCTGTCGCAAAACCACCACTGAGACTTTGTTGTTTCAGTTGCGTTTATCAAAGACTATGTTGACGATACTGATACTACAACAAGGCAATAAGTGGATGAATAAATCGCACAGGTACCTTCACACCACGCTTAGTAACTTCACTGGGCATATTCGGGAGCATATTAACCAGCGTAGGAGGGGAAAAAAGATTCGTACAGTACATGGCAGACTACAGTTCGCTGCTGTCGGGAATGGCTTTGATACAACTAAACAGGTGGGCGAGTGATGATCATATTCATTCATCGTAGTCGGCTTCCTTGGCGAGTGGTGTGCAATGACAATAGTGATGAAGAATGACCTGCGTGATAGACTATCGTAACGCGTATCGTCAACTCAGAGACAATCATATCCAAAAATCATTTACATATACAATATCGGTGTCGTTGGTTTTTGTTTTTAAGATTAGATTTATCATTACATATAAGTGATGGATTCTGACCTTGGTGATGAGGTTGCGGAATTCATTGACGGATGTCGGACCGGCTGACAGCAGATTCTAACACTGATAGTAATTTCGTTCCACTTGCTGATGAATATATGCATCAGAGTGGTGTTAGTAAACCCTAGTACTCACTGTAATATAATCTTATTAAAGGCCATGTAGAAATTGATAGTTGGGACCACCCTGATGAACCAATACCAACCAGAGGTCAGCTTGGCTTTGTAGCAATAAGAAGTCAAAACTCTATGTCATTAACTGCAAAGGTAGGTTTAAAAACACCCAGTGTTTCCGCAACCTTGAAGTGGAATTCACTTACAAATCCACCCCGGTTGCACTCCCTGATGATTATGTTGCACCAACATTTACTTGACCAAGATAATCGAAGCGGAATAACAATTGCGAGATGTAAACGCCAAGGTAACTGCGCTGCTCGTGAAATATAAACGCTTGTGTTTGATCATAGATGCTATTTGCAGAATCACCACGGCAGCCAACATTGGTCTGGGTGTGGGTGGAATCACGGCTACGTTAACTACTATATGTACACCACTCGGAATTGTTGCTGGAGCAATATCAATAGCTTAATAAACCAAAGGGGTCTCATCACCGAACGAATCCAACCCTGGCGTGAATTCTGCTAAAAGTCACTTGTATTCCCCTTATTTTCAAGGACTTGTCGACAACAGCCGTTGTCTACTAGAAATTCCAAGGCGCCCAGACTATAAATAATTTTCCTCTAATCAATGAATGACCACAAATATCACAACTTCACAACTGTATGGCCACCTCACAACTGCATGGTTTCTCCTTATTACATTTCCGTACCGTAGTGCCAGTACTTCACGCCGTGAAAATATAAATTCAACTCAAACACCAAATACAGGGAACCTCTATCCCTAAATCAGTCAAACCATGCTTTTAAACCTCATTTCGCCTGTAACTCTACACCATATTTACCATCACAGTAACAATAAAAAGCGTCTCCAGATAATGCAACAATCGCTTCTCAATTACTCCATTATACACAATATCAATCTCTATAACAAATACTTCACATGGAGATGCACAGTCAATGAATACAATTCGATTTTAATAGGAACTACTTAGCTAAAGCTTCACTTTTGCGGCTGTGACCTGAACTCACGATAACACTAAACCATGCCATCACGAAATCTTATTAACACTGCACTCTGTGATGTTTTCTCCTAGCAACTGGCTAATTACTCGGGCTGAGGAACACTTCCCCAACACCGACTTCCCATAATCAAATAACTAATCACAAAAATCTAATAAATCATTAAAATGGTGACGTAAGTAGTGTAGTGGGGTACTTTAGCGTCAATGGGAAAATACGTTACAGACCCACCCCCGGGGTATTATAGCGTCACGATTTTTGGCGTCAGAAAATCACCCTGGGGTACTTTAGCGTCAGTGGGAATTTTGTATAGGGAACCACAGCCTGGGGTACTTTAGCCTCAACGGGAATTTAGTATAGGGACAAGAGGAATGGTACAGGTAAGGTGACGTCACGGTACTGGACATTTGCAACAATGTAGCAATGTAGTACCGTGACGTCATGCCACCTGTGTCATTTCTATACAAAGTGTGTAGAGACTGAGACAGACATATACTAATACAGGCCCGAGATTTATATATAAAGCATTACCTAGACCTGAAATTATGTTGACGGTGTTCATAAATTTGCATAATTATAATGATGCTATAAATAGTTATAATCAAGGAAAAGACTAACGCCAAAATGGATGTGACTAAAAGTAACGCTAAAATTACGAAATTGTCCCAGAATTTAACGGAGACTAAACATGTCTCTGAACATTAGGTTACATTGGTTTAGACTAAAATTAGTACTAAAATTACGACATTGTCCCGGACTACAGTGGAG
>JAECUM010051819.1:0-10361 GCA_016617855.1 Megalonaias nervosa | reverse complement strand
TAAGCTGTATTTATTCTTCTCTGTGGTCGACAAGATGAAACTAATCTAACGGCATTTGTCAAACGTTTCGGAAATTCTTATGGATACATACTACTTGTTGCCATGTACCATCTGGTTATGTACAGTATACAAATCTCTCAGAAATACTGATATGTTTTAGAACTGTAATAACATACACAATACAGCAAAAATAAAAATAAAAGAAACGAACGCACTGATATCAATCAAGGTAGTAAATCTCGCAAAATATCACGACCTCATGGAGCTAATAAATAACGACAATTAATTTTTATGTTACGCACATGACACAACATAGTAGAGAATTTATTTATATTTATGTATTTTATTATTATTATTATTATTATTATTATTATTATTATTATTATTGGTGTTGTAATGGTGATGTGGTGGTGTTCTTGATGTTGGTAATAATAATAATAATAATAATAATAATAATAATAATAATAAATAATAGTAGTAGTAGTAGTAGTAGTTGTTCTAGTATGTTTGCTTTGTCTACTGGGTAGGTACAAAGGTAAATGTTTCTCGTTTTCCTCTTGATAAAAGTACAGTTAAAAGTGTTGTGACACTCATCACCAATCTCTTGTGTGTCACAGAGAGGTCCGATCCCACGAGACCTATAGTTACTCAAACAATCTGCCAAGTTCTATAGCAAGTTTATACTACAACAAAATTAACAAAACCATATTCTTCCCTGGTGTGGTGTGAGCATAGTCAAATATTGTTCAAAAATAAATTCATGTTTAAACATTCTATAATGTATACGCTTCTAATTATAATTGACATTTTGTCTTTCTAGCATGCGCAAAATTATTCTGACCCTTTTTGATATATACAACTATCACTAAACCCATAATTATAATCCACGATCGTTAATAAATCCAAAACAAAAATCAGCCAACGATCATGGAATGAAATTATCTATACAGCGCAAAATTCTGCCAAGAGCCAAACATCTGAACCTTAATAGGGGTACTGATAAGGACTCTAACTAATTCACCATAAATAATGATATAGTGCGCAGATTCTCTTTTCTTTATAATAGTGTCACAAATAAATATGAAAGCCATAATGATACCACATATTTCAGATGCCCAGTCTTCTGTTCTGTTAAATAATTTTGGGAAAATTGTAGCATCAACGATATGCGGCTGGAGATCAATTGGTGAAATTCGCTTAATACAAACAATATGGCTTTCATAGCTTCCTTAACAAGACTGGCTTTTGCTTTTATTAAATTAAGTTTACTTGTAAAATAAAGACCTAGACACAGAAAATCACGAGTTTTATTCACTCTTGACTGGGAAAATACTACTATCTTTGTCTCTGCTGCATTTACCTCAGGGTTACAGGCTTGACTGTTCAAATACAGATTAATTTCAAGTTTCCTGGTTTGACTGTACAAATACAAAAACAGTTTCCAGGTTTGACAATACAAATGCATAGCATTTAGCAAGAGTTTCCTAGTTTGACTGTATAAATACAAATCATTAACTCGAGTTTTCTGGTGTGACTGTAAAACTACGAAGCATTTTATCTCAAGTATGCAGGCTTGACTGTACGAATACAAACATTTATCTCTAGTTTCTAGGTTCCACTGTACAATAACAAAGCATTTACCTACAGTTTACTGGTTTGACTGCACAAATACAAAGCTTTTACCTCGAGTCTTCTGGTTTGACTGGACAAATACAAAGCATTTACCTCGAGTTCCAGGTTTGACTGTACAAATGCAAAGCAATTACCTAAAGTTTACTGGTTTAACGTTACAAATACAAATCAATTACCTCGAGTTTCCAGGTTTGACTGGACAAATACAAAGCATTTACCTCATGTTTCCTGATTTGAATGCACAAATGCTAAGCATTCAGGGATGCAGAATGAACAAATATTGCTGCATCATCAATAGGATAAAGTAACATTTACAGACTGATAAATTGACTTAAATTAAACAAGAGTCACATTAACAATATTAGTCGTACCATACTACGCATAAATTCAACAAGTTCGTTAAAAAAGAAAATATAATTTATGAACAATGTTCATTTTGACGTACCCGAATATTCGAAATTCGAAATGAGAAAGTCTGAGCAAAGCAGAACCTTGCCTTGCTTTTGAAGGACTTAGTATACATGTATGAACTTTGAACAGCGTTCATTAGTTTACCATCAACAGAATGTTGCAACACTTTTTACCAGATAAATATTCTAAAACATATACTTTCCAACTCTCAGTTTGCTCTAAATATGCTGTTTCTGACAAGACTCAGTTGGTTTCTTATATGATTTTCAAATTGATCCAGCAAGGTAAGTAAGCAATGAAATAGGATTGCCTGCTTTGATGTGAAAAAGAAATGTCATCTTGAAGGACCAACTTTGATCAATGGGTTATTTTCAGAAAAGAGAGCTGTCAATTGCAAATTTACTAAACAAATAGATGTCTTGGTAACATACCTTATTTTCCTGATATGTAAGGGCAGAGTTGAGCAGTAATTTAAGGAATACAGAACTGTCTAAATTAAGCCAGTGGAATGCTATTCGGAATTAGACCACACATTTTGGATAGTCGATAAAGTTCACTGGTGGCCGTTGTTAAAAGGGATATTTGATGACATGTCGTTGCCTTATTGTACGGATCAGTACATGTAACTCTCTAGCAGAAAGAGAAGACCCGTAATTACTATTTTATACAATCAGCATCAGTAATTACAATTTTATACTTAAATTAAGCTGCATTTTACAGCCAGAGCACAGCATCAAGACACACTAGTCCAATACCTATTTCTTACAATTAGAGACAGGTTAAAGATAAACCACTCAGGATTTCACGTAGCTAAAACATCAGAATATCTTTTAAAAAACAATTATACAGGTAATATTGTTTGTTTCATCATATGCAAGTCTTTTGTCTTTGCTGAGAATGCGAATATCCGTCAGTCTTGCCTATTGAACCATCTCCGCAACATCAATACCTATAAATCCAAATTTTTACATACATATGTCAATGATAGTTATACATTTATGGTAATATATTTGTGTCCATTGTATGACTATATTGTTGCTTATTGAGGCAAAGTCTTTCATCAGTGGAAAAAAATACTTTATATTGTCACTTTTCCACCAACATAATTAACATAATTAAAATTTTAATTTGCGCATTCATTTCATGGACTCATTTATATAAATACCCTAACAGTATATGCTTCGAAAACATGTTACTTCATTTTAATAAGGCAGCAATGATTTCTATTTAATTTTTTAACCAACGGCAACAATTTCCAGTTATTTTTAAAAATCGATCACGATACATAATCAAATTTGTAGTCTATTGCAAATCACCCTCTTTGATTACCCTCATGAAATAAAACCTACACGAATGTTTGTGGTTTAATTCTGAGACTGTCACTAAGGCAACCAATGTCTTTTATACTTCTTACCAAAGTACGACATTCCAATATAATAAAACTGGCAAAATCTAATGTTGCTATGTATTAGATCTTGAAGTAATAATCTAACATGATATGATTAGCTGTTTGTGAGTCTTGTATGGGTCAATGCACTAGAAAATGTCCACATAATTGTAATTGAGTTTACCAGAGCAGAATCTCAGGGGGAGCTTATCTTGCCACATAGTGAAGGAATTTACAGTACAGCCTGTGGTGACGAGAGGACCTCGTCTCGACAGGATTTTGCAACTTTATAAAATTAGTAGATATAAACGAGGCAGACTACTGTAAGCATAGGCAACCGGTTACAGGTATGTTTCACCGCAGCTTGGGGGGTGGGGGTGATCGAGGGATTGTGGTGGGCTAGTTGGTTTGGGGGGAGAGTCTGTAGGAATGATTTTTACCTTTATAAAACAAACAGTAGAAACATTTGTTTTTATGACCAATCCCCCAAACAGCCAATGTGGCCTGCTCAAAACTGGGTTTAAACCAGGCCCTGATCGGGAAGGGGGATCCGGGGTTTCCGGGTCCACCCCCGTTAAAAAAAACCAACAGAAACATACACACATACAAACATACAGTCACTTGTCACTTGAAATTTGACCATCGTCTATTCTTGCCCACGTTTATTTGGTATTATGCACACTTTAAGTATATAGATACTATTGCATTGGTGCACTTTCGAGGAAAGTCATGGCCCTTTTGAAAGTTTTGGAATAAAAGAAACAAAAAAAAAGAAGCATTTGACTTGATCCGTCCTAGTCAATTCCATTTAAAGGAATGCTTTGTCGCTTTGTCATTACTATACAACTAATCAGATATATTGCATACTGACGGGTTTTATTTCTTTGAGGTATGACACATTTTGCTGAAAATAATTACGTTTCGCTTACAATAGGGAGAGCACTTTTGTGCGATGAAAAAGTGTATAAATGTATCCAGTGCCATTTATGCGGCACATAACAGAAGAGCGTGTCAAATAAAGCCATGCTAGAACTGTGGTGTGGTTGTTGGTGCACAACATAGGATGTGCCCACGTTGTCATGGCATTTCAATGCCAAGAAAACTAAAACGAATTGAAAATAAGGCAAGGAGAGAGTTTGACGAGGTCATTGCCGAACTGAAGGTCACAATAAATTTTAATTAGAGATAGCTTGTTAATTTTAATGACACTAAAATATTCAATTAGAGATAGTAAGTTAATTGACTATAACAATAATGTCTACATTCACATATTTGACTGAGTTGCTTCGCCAGGAGCAAATAACCCAAAGTGAGTATCACCATCCGTTTGATGCATTATTGGCGTCAATTCGCCTGTGGAACAGGCAGCCCGAGTTCTGGTTCTTAGAGAGTCTATTCGTTGGTTTAAACGATCAGCCCAAGACTCTTGGCAACTTCCGGCTCCTGGACAATTGATTCGCTGAGTCCCAGCTCTGCCACCAGTTTTAACTCCTGTACAGTTGGAAAGACCCGTTTCGACAAATGACCTCAGCGATTTGATAGACGATATTTTTAATGAGAAGCAAGCAGGCAGCTTAAGATGAAGAAAAGTCACAGCAAATTATTCGCTATAATAAAGGTATGTACTAACACTGCTTATACCGATGTTGCAAAAGACATTGCATCACCGTCCCAATGAAGCATTTCTACACGTCATGGCTCCCAGCATACAAGCTGTGTTAGAAAAGGAGATTGGGAAACTTGATGGTTGGATGTTTGTCACAGTTTTGATGGTACAGTTCCAAAACAGACGTACTATGCGTACAGAACATATATGATAATAAAAGCCGAGCTAGTTGTTGTTAAAGAAGAAGCCTATTTTCGCACGAGGCAATTATCATACTGTTCACTGATGAGATAGAGAAGGCAGAATGATGAAGATAATGTTAACGTACTAAGCTGCATTGAAGAATACCTGCGCGAGGTGTCAAGATGGGTGTCTGACCAATGCAAAGCGTTTGAGCTTAAGTTCGGAAGAAATCCGAGAGCCCAATAGATAAAAGAAACTAATTCTTTAAACAACATGAAGAAAACAATTTGTAGGAGATATCCGGTTATCTCAGAACGTCGAAAAGCGAAAGTGGGATAAAAGGCATTATTTCCAGCGAAGGACCCTTGCGGTCTGAAATAGGGCTTCGATTATATATTTTAAAACGTTAATATACCGAAAACAGCTGAAATAAAAAAGGAAACGGAAGTAGCTGGCTTTTAAACGCAAGAATTTCATTGTTAGTTTCTGACAAAAAAGAATTTATGTTTGTGGAATAATTATGAGAAATACAGTAAGATACAGTTCACGTCAGGTTATTTTGGATTCAGAGCTAGAAAGCTATTTTTGTGACCACTGTCTTATCCATGGGAAAGTGGATACAGATTCGATGACTTTGACTGCCTCTAAAATTTTTCACTCAACACAGCACAGGTTGGCATCGATTTTAAGTAGCAATATTTCACTCAGAGTTTTCCACCATCAGTGATGAAAATTTAAAAAAAAAAAGAAGAAGCCACAGTCCAGCAATAAACAAGATGGGTTCATGACTATTTGTCTAAAACGGTGATCCAAGATTACAGTAGCAGAACCCGTCACCTGAATAAAACCTGCTTAATGGTATACGTAACAGATAACATCACAATGTACGGCTGCGTTTCATTAAAAATATTTTGCACAAAACCGTCTATTGACATTTATCTCAAAATTGTATAATACAAAACAGAAACCAAAAAAACCAAGATTTTTTTTTACAAAAAGAGCAACATAAGGGGTTTCTGGTGAACTTAAGTGGCATGGTATACTTGATGGTAAACTAATAAATTGTGTCGGTAACTGAATAAATTATATTTTATCGTAGCAGCTTATATTTTCAAACACTGCTAGGGTGGTAGGTAAAATGTCACTTGGAAGAATCTCCAATGCTTAGTAGGAGGCGCACAGAGCTGGCTCTTGTATAAATAATACAATGCTAGGGTGGTAGATGAAAGATCAACTCGAATAACTCCTATCTTAGTAAAATATGGAAAGAGCTGGCTCTTTGGTAGTAAAAATATGTCTGGTATATAAAGCACCAACAAATCGAGAGTAGGCTCCTAAGAGATCTAATGTAATAAATAGTTTTTAATCTAATGTCATGATCCGATGGCATATGTATACAATGGAAATATTAATGTGCACTGTAAAAGTAAAGCAGAAGTAGACTATGTAAAATAAATGTTAATACACACTGTAAAAGTAAAAGAGATGTATACAACGGAAATATTAATGTATTATATAAACGCAAAGGAGAAGTGTTCAACGTAAATGTTAATGCACATGGTCAAAACAAAGTAGAAGTATACTATGCAAATGTTAACACACACTGTAAAAAAAGTAGAATTATACTGTGGAAATGTTAATGCACACTGTAAAACTAAACTTGAAGTATTCTAAATAAACATTAATGCGCACTGTAAGTAGAAATATACTATGTAAACATTAACGCAGACTGTGAAAGTAAAGTAGAAGTATACTATGTAAATGTTAATGTACACTGCATACGTAAAGTAGAATTATACTGTGCAAATGTTATTGCAAATTGTAAAAATTAAAGTTGAAGTATACTACGTTAGTGTACACTGTAGAAGCAAAGCAGAAGTACGCTATATAAAAGATGACATACAAAATTAGTTCACCTCAGTAATTTACTTGACCATAATTACGTTTATCATAGCAGCAAACATTTAATTCTGGTACATATACAATAAGAATAAGAATTAGATTTTTTCTGTCACTCAAGAAATGTGTCCTTTAAGGATCAAACAGCTTCATCTTCTTCATAAAAGCTTGCCATTGCATAAACTCACTGCAGGTTGTTTTGTACCAATTACTGTTACACGATAATTGGTCATGTTTTATATTGACCGATAAGTAGACATAATAGATAATGTAGTTACTCTTGCTGGACAACCTGTCTTATTCTGTGGTTTGCAACAACCTGCCATAATGTTGTTGTATTAGTCCCATATGTTTGGAAGCTTTCATCTGCTCCAACCGCACCTAGCATCAGTTTGTGGTTATTTCAGTCTTTATGTATAACCGTATCGTCATTTTGTAGTTGTATCAATTTTCATGTGTAATAACCTCCCATCATTTTGTATTAATATCGGCTGTTATGTGTAATAGCCTGTCATTATTTTGTATTAATATTGGCCTTTATGTGTAATAGCCTGCCTTCATGTTGTGTTATTATCTGGGGTTTTTTCAAACATTATTTGATCGTTTTCTGTTAGTATCGGTTTTTATATCTAATAACACGTCATCATTTTATTGCGGTATAGGTCTTTATGTGTAACAGCCTGTCATGCTTTGCGTTAGTATCAGATTTTATGTAAAACAACCTGCCATTATTTTGTTCTAGCATCAGACTTTGTGTAACAACCTGACATTATTTTGTGTTAGCATCAGGCTGTATGTGCAACATGTCATCATTTTATCTTATTATCAGACTTTATGTTGTTACGTGACAAGGGCTCGTACTCAGTAACAAAGAAAAGAGTGAAAGCCAACAAGCTTTGTATACTTTAACAAAATAATTTATTTCCCTAGAAAACAATGTAAAAATTGGTAAATAGGACTTACGGTTTGTGAATATAATCCAAAATTTAATCCTAAGAATGAAAAACACAAGTCCTATCACTAAAAAGTTCTATCAGAATCCAAGTTCGAATCTCGACGACACACAAATATGGAAGGCGATGACGTCAGATGTGGTCCAATGTACGAATATCAACAATTCCTCAACTGAATCACAGTTTTGTTTCCGAATAATACCAGAATAAATTTCCATGAATATCTTTCAGGATGTTTTATAAAAAAGTCAACTTGTTGAGATTCCAGGAGAATAAATTATTAAATCCAAAAATCAGATGAAAAACAAACAATCTGGCAACAAATAAAAAGAAACACCTTGTTCCTTCAAGATGTTAAAACGGCTCTGCCAGAAGAATATTAAGAATGCATATTTAAACCCCAAAAACATCATTTCAAGTCTCGCGAGATGGGTCGTGTGGTCTCTTACTACAAGAAATCCATCACGTACGCCAGTGTAGCCCCATTTAAAAACCAATAATTAAATAGCGTTGTTAACACATGGTGATCAAGCAAGGAAAGTATGGCCCTGATACTGACCAATCATTTTAACTGCCTGTTTACGTTCTTGCCATTCCAAGACGAACTAGGTTAACTAAAAATAATTCTCATGTAACGCTTATAGGTCTTAAATAAACAACATTTGCTACAAGAAAATACGAATTACTGAAAAAGAATTTTGAATCCTTTCAATAATCATTACAATAAAATGTAAAGAAACAAAAATAAAATAAAAAGAATTTCAAAACTAACACACAAGCAATTAATTACATATACGTAACAATGTGGAACAACATGTCATCATTTTGTCTTATTATCAGACTTTCTTTAACAACCTGACATTATTTTGTGTTACTATCAGACTTTATGTGTAACAACATGTCATCATATTTGTCTAAGTATCAGGCGTTGTGAATCAACATGTCATTATTTTTTGTTACTATCAGACTTTATGTGTAACAACATGTCATTTTGTCCTAGTATCAGACTTTTTGTAACAACGTCAACATTTTGTCTTTTTATCAGACTTTGTGTATCAACATGTCATCGTTTTGTCTTAGTATGAGACTCTGTGTAACAACATGTCATCGTTTTGTCTTAGTATCAGACTTTGTGTAACAACATGTCATCATTTTGTCTTATTATCAGACTTTATGTGTAACATGTCATCATTTTGTCTTATTATCAGACTTTATGTGCAACAACATGTCATCATTTTGTTATTATTCATAAATGAAGTTATTGCAAGTCCATCAATACTTACCAGCGGCTCATGAACGTAATCACAGAGACAACAATAAACGCTTCCATTTAATCTTAGAAAGTCGCGTTTAATGAATCTTGGCTTTAGAGTGATATCCTGTTAAAGAAGTGTTACGATACTGGAAATAAATAATAGTCATTACCTTTGTATACTGGAAATAAATAATGAAGTCATTATCTTTGGCAACAAATTGTTTAAACACAGACCTTACATACTATGCACGGCGATGCAAAATGTTCTTCTCACACAAGTGAAAGAGAACCACCCAGCATATCAAGGTACCAACATTAGTTCCAATGATATGTTACTCTAACGATTCAACACCTGAGTACATCAAATGGTGTTGAAGACTGTGACATTCGAAAATACAAACACCAATGTATCTTTTTTTTTTAATGGTTATATATATATATATATAGCAGAGCATATATATATATATATAAGGTTGGCTGGCGTGTTGCTGCTATGGTTGTTGCTATATTGCTATGCTATGCAGCATATATATACATATATATATATATATATATATATACATATTACAGAGTAAAAATAAGTCTTCCAAAAGAGCACTGGTTCAGCAAAGATTGTGTTGGTCAGAGAAATAATACATTCGCACAAAAATAAATGACACTGCGAAACTGGTGTGAAATCAGCCCAAGCACTTACAGAATCTACCTAGTACCGATTCCTTTTTCCGAGAGCACGTAGTCACTTAAAAGACGGTTACACAAACGAAACTAGAACAAAAGACACAAACGTAACTACCACACACAATCTACATGATGTTTGCTACAAAATACTGATTTAACACCAGGTTTGTACTGTTACACCCGAACTAAAGAGCATCTATAGGCATGTCAAAAACACATGTGATGGAAATATGTTTAGGAAATGGTAAAATGAACTAAGTTCATTCTTTGTAACACATAAACAGTCATTTCTGGTTCACGTATTCATATTAATGTATTCGACACACCTATTTTGGATTTTATTCTAGCGGATAGCAA
>JAECUM010051818.1:0-25775 GCA_016617855.1 Megalonaias nervosa | reverse complement strand
ACCTTTATATAAAAACCTAAGACACAATAAGATGACGAGGATGCGGGTCAAAAGTTTATTGCAAAACCATTCGAGGTTGTAAGCAAGGTCAGGTCTTTCACTTAAATTCAGTAAAGAACATGACATATATCCGGTATACCGGGAACTGCCAAAGGGAAAACCAATGTCCTGAATTCAGATCCAAATATATATGGTTATAATATTATCTTAACGTAGGGTCTACGCTTATAAAAAAAAAAAAAATATGCAACCTGCCTGTTCTTCACAAAATGACCCTTACGATTTACGATCATGGACAAAAATTAAAGACGCAATATAGATACACATAACATATAGAAAATCATTTTGGGTAGATTATTTAACCCAAAGAAGACTTTTTCAAAATTTTAAGTGCTACCGTTCAACAACATTTCCTCAAATTGTGACGCATAATTCTGATCCATAATTAGAATTGGTGAAATTTTTGTGTCGGAAATTTTATATTTTACCTTTCAAAGGAATATTTCCAAACTTGTCTAAATATTTGTCCATTGCAAATAATACATTAAAGCTTGTGTGTCTATAGTTTGTTGAGCGAGTGTGAAAGAATACCTGTTGTAAAAACTATTCCAAGAAATATGAATGTGTTAACAACATCCAACATTAAACCTTGATAAAAGAATGAAGAATCATCTCCTATTCTCCCTCACCTACGGAAAACTATCAGTTATGTTTTGTTTATATTAACTTTAATGCGCTAGAATATGTGCTCAGAACTATTAGGCCATTTTGCAAAGACCCTGTTTTGGCTCAGAACATATTACTAGAACATATACGGAGAAAACCATAAACAATTGTAGCATACTTAAGTCAACACCTTGATCACCGCTGTTAATAAATTCTTCAGTATCATTAAAAAACATTAAAAATGAGAAGGAAGACAATCATTCCCTTGACGTACGCCAGTTTCACAGACAAATTCTTCCGACAAGGTATTATGGAATCTTAAATCCACGTTAGACATTTTTATAGATAAAATGAATATATAGTGTTTCTAACTTAAGCAATTTATATCGTAGAATATAATATCCCTTGTAATAGAATCAAATGCTTTAGCAACGATCAACAAAAGCAGAGAACATTGTTTTACTTTAATTAATACTGAGTCATAAATCCATGTGAAAAATATTATCAGTTGTAGACATAGATTTCCTAGCAACAGCACTAGCTTCGATAATCTTCATTCCAATAACAAGTCTGTTATTTAACATCCTAGTAAACAATTCAGCTATGTCACTCAAACGGGCGAAACCTGTATCACTTTCTGCGTTATTTACAGAACCTTTTTTATGAATACGCATACCTATTCCGTCGGACAAAATGTGTGGAAACCAACTAGTATTGAAACTAACATTACAAATACAGATTAAATATGGCTGGAGGACATCTTTGTCATTTACTAGAGATTCATTAAATAGATTATCAGAGCCACTGCTTTGATCATTCCTTAACTCCTTTATCGCTCTCTTCAGTTCTCCTGTCGGAAAAGCAATATTTAATTCATCAAACAAAATTTGTAAGTTACCCTGTAAATAATCATTTAAGAAATCTAGTTCTTTATCGTTTGCAATACAAAGTTGGGCATCAGATACGGTGTAACAGATATAAATCGACCAAACATCATCATGCTGGAGCCATATTATAAACGTCTGCAACGCATCCATCTGTAAATCAAATATTGCTGCTTTATTTTATTATATTTTGCAAACGTGGCATCATCCATATTAAATTAGCTTTATGTAATATGTATGATCTTCCAACAGAATATTTTCAAAACATATAAATTTGCTTTATTTTGCATGCTTCCAAGATACATATTTTAACCTTTTTGATAGGTGGCTACCTAACCATGTCTTCAAAGCAACCATTTCTAACTAAATGAATTGGTAATCAAACTGCAAGATATGGACATACATACATACATACATACATACATACATACATACATACATACATACATACATACATACATACATACATATATAGACCCAATTTGGCTGAATGGTCTAAAGAACTCACCTTTACCAGTCACTGACATCTAACTGTTGTCTGCGTGGACTCGAGTCTTGGCTCGGTGAATGTGTGTGAGAAAGCTTCCTATTTCCTTCACTGGTTCTTCCGCCACCATTTCTACTGTCTGCCGTATAACATGTCTTCCTGTCGTGTGCTGAAAAATGGCATTAAACATACATACATACATGCATGCATACATAAATACATACATACATACACCTTCGTAATGTACCTATATATGAAAACAGAAGCCGCTTACATGGTAGTTTTATAAGATAAGTGTACCTAGCAAGGAAGGAGCAAATATTTAGAAATACTCAGAGCTCAACTCTGTTGAATGTTTCAAAGTTTGAGAGTGAGTGGGTGTGATTGATGTAGGAACTAAAAACTTTAATAAAATTTGAGTTTAAGTCAGAATCAAGGATGCCAAGCGTGCTCTGTAAAATTCGTCATAACATGCTTCAGAATTTCCACTAAGTGTGTTTGTGACAAGCGGGTATCTAACGTCAGAACGCGTATACAAAGAAGACGAAGAAGTAAAACTTTCTACGCAGCATTAGTCAATGTTGCTGCTACTAATATAACTACAGTCAATGACAGATTATTAGGATCCACGAGTGAGCAGCTTATCCAAGACTGGAGGGCCATAGATGAAAGTCACAACGAACTCCATTAACGGACACAATAGAAATCAAGACGCAACACGGCTGTCACATAGACTGGAAACGGACTGCTTCAGTTTTTGTGTTGATTTCGTATTTATATTTTCCTGAATCGCGCTATCTTTATTCAGGCAAACAAATTTTCCAATCGAGAAGGATATGGTGCTAAGAGTTCCTATTTTGGTGTTGCCCCACTGCACGGCAACGTTCTTTCGTGTTTGGAGATGCGATTAGAATCTCTCATTCCGCTCTTGAAATTGGTGCTTTAATTCGTGTAACCCAAAAGATTATCAGCGATCATTATTTTCGTAGCAAAAATGTTCGTTTGCATTGCACCACTAAAAGGCAGATACGCTCAGGCATAAAAATATTAACCGGATGTCACGATTAGTCAAACAGGAACATATCTGAAAAGAGAAAAAAATATCAAAATGGATGAGACAGAAATATTGCATTAAATACTAAATCAATCCAAATGGATGATTTTTCTCTTCTTTCACACTTATAATTGGATACGCAGTTTGAAGGTCTGTGCTACGAATAAATATGAAATTCTGCTGAATTACATCCAGTCTGCTTTGTCTGTATGATCCATAATCAAACCACTTGCCATAACCAGTTTAGAACTTTAGGTCATTAAGACAACAATTTATTCTAAATAGGTGCTAACATAAGTGATGACTGTGAAGCACACATGAAACTGCATGACCGTACATGAACAGTATTTAGGAGGCTGAACTACAAGTGATAAAGTGTGTTTGGCGTACTTTGTCAAAGCAATTATGTATGTATATAAACACAATATGAGAGAGAGAAAGAAATGTAAACTTTACATCTTTCCTCTCGGTAATACGCTGATCCCGTTACACAAGAAATGGCTTTTGCTTTATCTATTGATCCAACAATAGCGAATCAAAACTGCTTCACTCCTTGGAGAATACATTACTTGGAGAATACAATAACGCTCATTAAAACAATTTCATCCCATTGGCAACAGCAATTTAATAGGCATCTGTTTACCACAGATAATCAACGAAAAAGCTTGCTATATACGCCTCAGACATTGAGAGGTCGCCTGACCGTATTATGCCCGGTCATATGCAATTTTCAGACGGGGAAACATCTACGTACGTCTAAGCTTGAATTTCTGTTATGTATATTTAATTTGCATTGATTGCTCGATTTAGCGTTCATTATATGCTACGGATAATTGTATTTTGGACTTGACCGTCTCTAAAAACAAGTTCTTTTTCTACCTGACCTGAATCATTGACTTTGGTTTTTTAAACACCATGTGTATCTCAATCTGTGTCCAGAACATTAGAAATTCCCATGAAATGCCGGGTCTACCTGTTGTGCACCACATTTATATTATAATTTTAATAAAAGATCTTCTAGTTATAACTAGGATTTTATCTTTTAAACATTTGGAACCTTCCAGAATGAAATTTTCAAATAGGAAATGGTCTTTTTAGAAAATGCTAACCGTAACCTGAGGTAAAGTAGAGGACTATATAATCTTATTTATCTAGAAATTATTCATTTGTGCTGTAAGAGCTGAGCAGACTCAGTTGTATTATTGTTGTGTCCAGTATTTAATTTGTGCTGGAATTTATTTATTCAAGCTATTTAATTCAAGTTATTCTTCTCTGGAAATACAAAGTGCTCAAAAATAACATTCTTGGAAATAGAGAATTGGATTTATAGTGAAAATACAAATAGGGACATATTCTTGGATTGTATTATTGTGATTCAACAAATCACCGTTTGCACAACATTACAATACAGGCCATCACAGGCACATCAACACTTTCAGCATTGGATTTATTTTGGAATACCATTAAAGTTTATTTAGAACTTTAATCATTAGGGCTTGTGTTAGAAATTCCAGGATCATTTGGAATTTAATTCGCAAAACCGTGAATTCTTTTTACATTTTTTCACTTTGTATTCTAGGGAAATAAATAATTTGTTGAATTTTACAAAACTTGTTGGTTTTCGCTCATTTCTATTACTTAGTTTGAAACCATAAAGTCGTAATACTTCTTTAACTGCGATAGTACATTAAAAATCAGACAGAACAAAAAAAAAAACAAATTAAAAGTAGTTTTACAAAACAATGTTCTTTTAAGTGTCGCCCCTTTTTCAAGATGCTAACATTAATAATCAGAATTTGTATAAATCTATATTGATCCGACTGTATATTATGTATTTTGCATTTTGCGCATACACTGTAAAATCCATGCTTTGTTGAAGAAGGGTCTCCATGTAGAAAATATAATTCATCTACTTGAAGTAAATTATGTTTGGTTTCCTTTTATAGCATGCATTTTGCTTTAAAACTGATACTTTCTACGTTTCCGTCAATCCCACCGCTCTTCCCACTATGCATGCACAGGAAGGGATATTATACCATTGACAGAAACGTTTGCGCTGCTGGTTCGTTTCGTGACAGCTGGGTTCGCCATGGATACATGATAATTTTGTCTCATATCTAAGGTAGAAAAACAGTCCAATATCGTCAAGCAAACCATTCTACGTACAGCGTGCATGTTGGGTACACTATTCTGCTATTATGGTAGACCTTTCTTTATGAAGTTGAGAAAGACAGTCCAACAAGGAAGTACTCTTTTACTTCAGGAAATAGAAAAGGCCCCAAAATATCCGTATGTGAAAGACCAATCTAATAAAGAGGACGTTATAGCGTCCTCTAATAATGCAATAATTGTATTCGTCAATTCCAATCACAGCTGTTTCAAACGTTTCCAATTAAGGTTACTGGAATCTTTAATAAAGCAAAACCTCCCGAACAATGATTGACGTTTACCATCATAATATTATCATTTCCATTGTAAAATGTCTTGTATGTATGGATTATACTCTTCTTGCTGCAAAGTAGAGGAAATATTTGAATAAAACCTATTTTGATTTACACGCGCAGCTTGGTGTTAAAATCGTTTCTAAATAAATGTAATCAATAAAAAGATCCATAAGACCATTCGTCGCCAGTGTGTGATTAACACAATTTACTTCGATTACAATTGATACAATTCATGCGAATTCAATTTTATTTCCCCTGTGTACTCTCAAAGATTCGTCCATGAGCTGCATTTTTTTTTTTTGTTTTTCATTTTCTTCGTAAGCTCTCTTCTCACAGAACGATTCCTCCTATGTATTGAGGTGTCCAATGTAACCTAAGCTTTTCTGCATTCGTCTATGGTTTACAATCTTTGTAACTTAATCTATATAAACTCACAGAGTTCTCTTGCGACTTAATAATTCTTCCCCATCCTTTCGTGTTACATTTTGTTAGGGACTCATGTTCAGGCAAATAGAGGCCGTGATATGCATCACTAACCTATTCCCCCTAATGGATAGACCCTTTGTCTACTAAACACAAAGGCAATATGCAGTGCGTTCTCCTTATCATTTTCTTTACATGATGCTAAATAATGTTGTTCCAGTATCTTTTTGTCGACTTTGTGTTCTGTATCCTATAAATAGTTACATCATTAGTATTTCTACAACATCGTACCGCACAATATGGTCATCATACGACATGTGTTACAAATAAAGATCTCATTTCTCACACAGTCGTAATCAGCGAATTCGGTTTTATATTGAAACCTAATAAAAGATCTCTAAGCTACTTTTAAATTATTGACTTCAAACATAAAAGATTTCTTTGAAACCGTACAGGATAAGCAAATATTCCTCCTTAATGAGCGTTGCTGGAAAGTTTCTGTATGTCTCTTAACCAGTACAGTTAACGAATAATATGATGTTTTAGAAGCATAAGATGGCATAGCACCATATAAGTCTTACTGAATGTTACATACGCCTTCTTCTCCCTGCATATAGCTCATACGTCCAGGTTGACGTTCATAGGATTAGTAACCCATTTGTCCAGTCAGACGTTGATGCGCTAAGTCCGAAAAGTACTAGTACTAAACACGTTGTACAAATCAGAAATAAATGTTAGGCGAAAGCAAGTTTTTTATTTTTGGTGGGTTCTTTTGTTTGTTTGCTTGTTTGTTTTCTCCCGGTGCGTGCTGTTGTCCATCACTTTTCAGATTTATCTTCATAAGATTAGCGCATTGCTTAAATAAAAATCACTGCATTTGTGTGGGGAAAACATGAACAATGTTTTTCGAATGATACTGCACGACCTGTGGGAGTAAAGTATCCATCAGTGACAACAAGTTCATATATTCCCATACAAATCCAGTAACCTTTTAACTATATACTCATTTTCTTATTCTACTTAAGGCTTTATCATAACAAATACACTACAAGAAACAAAGTAACTAAAAAATATACAACCGTAGACTGATAAATACACAATATCAATATTAATGCGCACATAGCACCGCCCAGCCTCAATATGCTCTTCTGTGCTATATTTTCATAGACCCTATAGAGCACTGGTCATAGTCTGAACCATTCTATTTGCAAAAAGGTACGAATATTTCTCCTAAATAACTGTTTCAACGATCAGAGCGGTATTTTCAATTTCTGCGTCTCTCACTTTTGTTGTTGACATTGCGAATATCACATTCATTTGTTTGCTTGTTGAAAAGTTTCGTTTCTGACTCAATGAACTCTTCCACATCGTTCACTTTATCATCTATACCTTTAATGGACGAAACAGCTGCTTTAATTCATTCACAAACAAATTTAATCAACCAAAACCTAAAGAATCTACTACACGAGTGTACCTGGTTTGTTTACAAAGCAGTTCCTAATATACTATATAAATTTTTAGGCACACGGGTTGTACACGTACGTGCAATATGAGGGTGTTCAGTATCGTAAAATACTGTACAATTCTGACACTGTAAAGTTAACAAACACAAAAATGAGCTTATAATAAAATGGCTTACTTGAATATTTCAGTCCTTTAGTCGAGGTTTACTCTATTTATAAAAGAATGTGTGTGTGTGTGTGTGTGTGTGTGTGTGTGTGTGTGTGTTATTCGATTTTTGTTTAGTTTTGTTTATTTTTGTTCCCTGTTTCTTTGTTTGTTATTTTGTGGCGGGAGGTGGAGGGAGTGCGTAATGGGATAAATAATTTCATAGATTATAATAAATAAATTAAGCTGGGATGATTCTTTGATTTCTTAAACTATTTAAGGAGTGTGAAACTTGTTATGTCCTTCCATTTCACTACCGTTCTCGCGCCGTGACTGATTATAAATATGCTCTAAAATGTACAAATCGCTATCATTGCTTGAAATTTATTTTAGTTTTGGAATATGAAACCCCAAGGTAAAGGAACTGCTGCGTAAATGCAGTGAACAAAACAAAATGTATTTGGGAGTATTTTCTCCTTTTTTCCACAGCATTACAAATCTCTCTCTCTCTCTCTCTCTCTCTCTCTCTCTCTCTCTCTCTCTCTCTCTCTCTCTCTCAAGAAATGTTAATGAACATGCTAACTTTAGGGCAGTTATCCGTTTTTAAAAGATAGTGATCTGTAGAAGACAAAAGAATGTTTAAATGTGCCTAACCAGCCAAGATCCTCAGTCGATTTTTGAAAGATGCATGAATCGGAATGCTTAGTCTTTATTGCTCAAATCGGGGCTATGGATTTCGATTAAATGAGTAATTAGTATAAGTTGATTTCTCATAGTTTTTGTTAACGGAAGTGAAGAATGCTAGACACGATAGTACACACACCCAAATAAATCCTACAATTTAGGAAGAAACAAAAAATTGTTATAACGTTAAATGTTAATGACATTTTAACATAAAGTTTTAAGAAATTAATAGCATAGGGGAATAAAATAGTATCTCTCTTAATCATACTTTTATCATACATTTTGCTGATGCTCGGTCTTTTCTTCTACCATACCAAAAACATGTCTTCTAGACATTTATGTGCACTGTCTCATACTCTATCTCGTAATTACCATGAATCGGATGAATGGAATATGTCCGTAAAATGAACTCTTTTAACATATCGCGTTTTTCCAGAAGGAATGATAGACAAGTACTGATGTGACCTGCCTCAATTGCCAACAATAAGGTAGCTTTTAGATTTGGCTCATCCCCTAAACTCATTAATATTTTGTTTTTAACAATTTAAATATTAAATGAAATTTTTAGTAATATAAATTACAGGCTAGAATATTTGAACTCGTGTAAATATTGTAACAGGTCATACTAAAAAAGGATATCCCACTAAAAGACTTGCATTTTCAAAGAATATCGCGACTATAATATCAGTAAACACATGTGGTTATGCTTTGGTTGCTCAGCATTTTGATCAATAAAATGTGTATTATCAGCCCTTAATAGGGATCTAATGTCTTTTTGGAAACGGTATCACTTTGGTCTCAACGATAAGTAAACACAGTATATGACGTAAAGTTAGCTGAGTCATGAATCCGATCTCCACTAATTTTTTAAAAGAAAAACGGGTACAGTTGGATGAAGAGAGGACAAGGATAAAATTAAATAGAGGGAATTGAGAAACTGGAAGTCACTAGGGGCTACAAAATTGGCCCACCATTACTCTGATCTTTGAAAAATAAAAGACAGGAAAGTATTCATCCCCAATAATCCTTCATGAAGATCAAGGCCGCATAGTTACTCCTTTGTACAGGTTTGAGAAATACATTTACACAACCAATCAGAAATGGACAAAATACAGAGATCATTAACATGTAGTAAAGATTTACACCTATTTTTAAAAGGAATAACCTTCTCGAATATGGTGGAAAGGACGACGCAACCAATTTCTTTTCCATAAAATGTAATTGTGAAATACAATAAACCGGGAAAGCGATCTAAAGATAAATCAGGAACTCCGGAAACGAACTCGCTGACAAAAGCAACGATTTCAGTTCTCTAACAAGCACAAGGAAAGGAGATAACGGCATTGATAACCATTGTTACGCAAGTAAAGCATCGGGTCGTATTTCGTCTGACTGTCTGAAACTTAGGGAGTCCGCTCAACTCATAACGATAGCGATCAAATTAGACACAGTAAAAAAAATTGATGTGAGATGATGAGATAACGGAGACTTAATGGGAGAGAAACCAAAATGTCCTCATGCGTAATACTGTCACAGCCTGATGCAGTCAGTCCACATGGTTCTTGCCGGGGGTGGGTGGAGGTTTTGATTTTTGTTGGAGGGTGGGGGGTCTTTTCTTTTTGGGGGTTAGGGGAGGGGTGATTATGCTAGACAATCAGTGACCGAAGGTACTGTTAAATGGCGAGAGGTTATGATTTTGCGCGGGACAGGGTGTGCTCGAATGGTAGTTTGACGGACTCTCGTTACAGATTATCAAATTCTCAACCTAAAATCACCATGTGCATTATTGAATGAAACGCTAGACCATGTACCTGTTGCCATGGTAGATACCGAGACGACTTTCTTAACGGATGCAGTAAAAACGTTTTGTATGGAAAACCCGATTTATGACTTGACCATAATGTGGAATGTTCTAAGCTCCCGACTTTGTAAGATTTTAAAGTTTTTTGTTTCAAGCGGTAAAAAAATTTGGTCGCGGGCGCGAATGCGAGAAAACCTTTCCGCAATTTAACAGTTTTGAAACTACGACTGACGTCGTTTCTCGCAACAAATTGTAACAAAAACAAAGAGTTGACTCATCCTTAAATGTGATCTGAAACAGAGTAGACATGGCAAGAGATGAAAAGGTGTGGGAAGTTCAGGATTGTACCTTAAAGGACTGCTCTAGAAGTAATTCAAAACACCAGAAAGTATTATTTTTTCAGGAGGTTGTACTCCAGAGACATTGCTCACATATGTTAACGGTAGTGAACGAATCCAGTTTGGCAGGTCACTAGAAACAGTTGAGTTCCATTGAACTGTGGTGAATAGTGACATAGCGAGATCCTGTGTCATGTCACATTTGTCATAAAACAGTATCCGTTGGGAGGGTGGCTTGAGTCCCATTAGATCATGTGCGCATGATATATAAGCCGTTAAAGTGAGAAGCGGTGGACAGTGTATGTTTTATCTTTCCAACAGATGACCGGAAGAACCATTATATTGTGACACAGGCGGATTGGGCCTCTAAATACCCGATGGGTCTTGCTTTACCGAGTTTCCAAGTTGAGCGCATAGCCGAGGCTCATGTTAATGTGTTCAACAGATTATGAATACCAGAAGAAGTCCTCACAGAATGTAGGACGCCTTTACCTCAGAAGCAAATCTGAAGTAAGTAGACTATGATCAATCCGAAAGTTATCCACGACAAAGTATCATCCAAGTTGTAACGGTTTCGTATAGCAGTTAAACTTAACGTTGAAAAACATGTTGCATCGTATGTACGCTAAGAGACTGAAAATACAACAAAGTATAGAAAGAAAGTCAAGGGCTATCGCAAGAAAGGTCAGTTCGAGGACCTATGCGTATCCCACACGAATTGTTGTCAATAGATATTATGAACGAATAACTACAATCCGTATATCAATGCCTGATATATTAACGAGAAAGGCAGGGAGATGGTGTTGGATAACGCTTGAGTTATTTATGTAGGCGATACGCAAATTATTAAAGAAGGACGGTACATTAGAAGTTATGATTTGGGTAGCAGTACTTTTTCCGACTAATCTTATAAACTGATGAGTCAGTGGATGGGCCGCACGAAATGAAAAAGGTGAAAGTTAAATGGACGGGAAACATGAAACTGTAGATCTACTGTCTAAAACCCATATATTGTTTTATTAAAATTCCAGATCGCTGCGTCATAAAATCACTCTTTCAAGCAAAGAATGTTTATTCTCAACTTGGGATTCTCTCTAATTATGTAAAGGTATAGCTTTCAATCTTCATATCATTTTATAGTACGATATGGATTTGGGTGAAGTTATAATGCGGGGAGGCTTACCCAGCCATATTGAAACCTGATATAAAATCGCAAACCTCAGAGCAGACTAGATTCAAAGGATACCAGATAATAATTCATTCAAAAAGTAAACTAGAGGAAGAGATAAGCAAAAAATCCTAGCCCATCAGTTTCATCGCACACTCTGTTGGATTGGAATAAGGAAGGATGCCTCCAGTATGCAAAGATTTCAGCCAGTTATTATAGAATACATTGTTTGAGAAGTCAGGCTAAATATTGTATGTTCATAAAGTGAGCAGAGTACAAATGCTTTTCCAAGTTAGAACTGAGCAACCAAAACTGGCATGTGCCATAACACAAAAAGGTTAACAGCTAACGGCATTTGAAAACCCTTAAGGACTCTACCAGTCCATGGTCATGCCCTTCAGAATGGTCAATACCAGCTGGATATGCCTCGTCGCACGCGCAAATTATTAATAGGAATTGAAACTAATGATAGTTTTGTAGTTGACATTCCAATTTTCATTCATTTGTAGGAACAGAATCTTTCCGTATTGCGTGTCACTAGGACAGACTTTGTGCTGCTTTGATTAGCCAATAGATGAAGACATGTTATCAAAAAAGCTTTTTTAGTTACAATGTATAATTATGGAAATGGATAGGAACCTATTCTAACATGCGCGATTCTAACACCACATAGCTAAACAATCAAATTTTGAACAAGTACACAATTTGTATTAAGCATATCCTTTCTGCAAATAGTCTATGCCTGCACTAAATACTGCAATGAGAATGACACGATGAGTTCTAAATGTATTATTGAGAAGTTTTCTATGCGTTATACGTTGATACTTATAAATACACAATATATTGTGCAAAAACAAACACTGATTCTAACAGTATTGGGTTAAGAAACTGTGGGTCTATGCTGACGTCACTAAATTACGACGCTGTGATATCAACATGAATTTATATAATAGCACTGCTCACTAATGCAGATATGAACATTCGAAAATGCATCGTTCGAACAAAGAATACGAGTATATGATATAAAGTATAGTTCATTTGACGAGTATGAAATTATGATACGAAGTCGTTCACGCAGCGATATGAATTACGATATACACTGTTCAATAACAGTCGTTAAGTCTCCCTATTTCATTGTAATATGATGTATCTCAAGGAATTATCCCATATATGCTATTCTTTTACAGTATGTCGGAAGACCAGTCTAATCCTCAATTTCGCGCAGACACAGGCATGAATATGAACCGTTGACACCTCTGAAGCTGAGCTGGGCGGACTTCGCTGATTCTAACCTGTATAACCAGGATCAGCTACAAATATGGTTGTGTATATTTCATTTATTTTGTTTGCTTGACCTTTTCCAATGTGTGAAGGTACACTAGTTATGTTTGTGTATAATCTGAGAGGAATCATTAATTTATTCATTAGACTTATAAAATACTCATTGTCATTCTGGACAAACACTGTTTTAGAACTATAGTAACTTCGTTCAAAGACATTCTGGATTATATCATTGTGATACATCAAGACTGGTGGTACATCAGCTCATTCAAGACTACTGGTACAACGGCACATTCAATATTAGAATTCATTCGTAACACTCTGTACTTTTGGATTTGTGATTGAGAACTATTTAGGATTTAATTCATAAAACTGTAAGTTCTTCTAAAAATGTTCACATTGTAACTTTATTTGGAATTTTTAATAAAATTGTTGTTTCTGTTACTTAGCTTAAGACCATAGAGCCGTAACAATATACTCAGCTGTACTGCATAATAAAACACTATAAACGTTATGTATATGTACATAAGGAAACGCCCGATTAAGCATTGTAACTGGTATACATTAATAAATACCATATGGAATTACATGATACCCACGTTAATTTATGAATAAATCTACAATAAGAAATCCACATGAGACTATAAAAATCAAGTAGCCTTCTAATCCTTTACTATATACAACATATATAATTGAACACAACTTATCAATTCATATATAAATAATACTGAAACCTTAAACAGACTACATTAAATTCGATAGTATTGTATTATGTAAAATATTTTCTTAACTTTGCCGCAATAGCTAAACCGTTGACTAATTTAACAAGGAAAACGGAAACCTACCTAGATCATCTGGGATCTAAGTTAGGACCGTTTCAGCAACATCGAAGAAGCGATCGTGTGCTTGCCAATATTGAATCTATCAGAGCTTGAAAAACCATTTACATTGAGGACTGGTATTTCCAATATTGGTTCGGTTGCCAATTTTCTGCAGGAACAAGGAGCTACCCATTGTTTTCCCAAAATAGGAAACTGTTATCCAACGAGAAACAAATACTAACACGTATTTGAAATAACTGTTATCCAACGAGAAACAAATACTAACACGTATTTGAAATAACTGTGGTTGTCAGTTGAATGGGAGTACAAAAATGTCACGCATTCTTCTTTGTCAAGGACTTAGTTCTCGAGACTGACCACAAACCTCTCGCTTTATCAAACCGGACCAATGGAGGACATCTCAAAGGCTAATAACTATTACTGCTGAACGCTTGAAAGCGGTCCACAAATAAATCGCTTCATCCAGGTAAAGCTGAAGTTAGAAATGCCAGATGGATACATTGGACGCTGTTATTGAAACAATGTCGGTTTCATATTGAGGCAATATGAGGATATAAAAATTTAAGTATATTATAATCTGCAATATAAGGTGGCTAGGTTGTCTTCTTTTCTCTTGACAGTTTGAAGAGTTTTATTCTGTAAAGTATAAACAATTTATCTACTTTATTTTAAGGGGGAGGAGATATTTGTCATGGAATGATACGCAGTTATTTTAATGTTTGCATAATAGTTTCATGCATACGCAATAGGGCGTTTGTTTAACAGTAGTTTTGTCAAGCGGACAGGTTTGTCAGTTATGTTTATCTTGATCCTAGTCGCATTCCCTTGAACTCATTAACTTCTGTATTCTGTAGACTAGTATTTGACTGAGGGTCTTTTTTAAATGGTCATAGATGAGCAAAGTTCAGCTCACTGCGTGCATTACATTCGTGGATATAATACAACTTGTTTCTAGTGGAGGCACAAAGCACTTCATTTGCCTGGTTGGGACTCTCGTTGGCGGCTATGTCCTATCTCCAACTAAAGATGTAATTATTTCCTATTTACTCTATCGTACATGCTTGATTAATGTGGTATAAAGGTATGTTATAAACATTTTAGTGGCTGATTCGAGATTTTTCCAGTTTGTCTTTATGTCAGCCACTATTAACTTGTTTTTTGATGAGATAGCGTTTCCCGTTCGAATCTCCATCTTGATTATTCTTTGTCACATTAGTATAAACTCTGCATTTTTGCATATAGTAAAAGGTGTGAATGTATTAAGGGCATTTAATCCCACAGCCCAGTTTTGTTTTAATTCTTGGATTATTTTTGGATTTGATTCGTAAAACCGTAAGTTCTTTTTTCTCATTTTTTTTTCACTTCGTATTCTAGGGAAATAAACTAATTGTTAAATTTCACAAAGCTTGTTGTCTCCATTCTTTTCCGTTACTTTTTGTAAGAGCCTAGTCTCGTAACAGAACATTGGGCGCTCGTCCTTTGTTTTTTGAAATTTAAATTATCCTAGTTTTTGAAATTTATTAAATCCCAAATATTATTTCACATTTTAAAAATCTTTAGTGAAATCAACAGTCTTTTTACAATGCCACCAAAGTGGAGATCCTTCTTTCAAATCCTACCCAGGAACAGTTATAATTTTTGAAACACGATGAATTGCTTAAACTTGCCAGAAAATATGATCTTTCTGAGGCAAAAGCTTCTTAAACAAAGCAAGAAATAAAAAACATTTTGGTCCAGTATTTGGTGGAAAAGAGTGTTTTGGATAAAAGTGCTTTGGCTTTGATCAGTAGGTCTGTAAAAGACTCTGACATACAAATAAAGGAATTAAAATACAAGATAGAATTAGAGTTAAGAAAGCTTGAACTTCAGATAGAAGAAAAATCAACTCTATTGGAGAAAGAGGAGAGAGAGAAACAAATGCAGTAACAGACAGAAGAGAAACAAATGCAGTTGCAACTTGAGAAAGAGGAGAGACAAACAGACAGAAAGAAGAGAAAGAAATTCAGTTACAGAAAGAAGAGAAACAAATGCAACTGCAAATAGAATTGCAAAAACAGAGAAGGAAGAAAGGGAATATCAATTTAGATTAAGAGAATTAGAGCTGGCAAGTGAAAAGCACATTCTCACTTTACATACAAATTCAAGTTTTGATGTTACTAAGAATATTAGGTTAGTGCCACCTTTTAGAGGAAAAGAAGTAGACAAATAGTTTCCTCAGTTTGAAACAATTGCTGAAAATTTGAAATGGCCAAGGGAGCTTTGGACTCTATTATCACAATGTGTATTTACTGGTAAAGCTAGTGATATTTACAATTCACTGTCACAACAGCAAAGTGCTGACTATGATCTGGTTAAGGAATGCATCTTAAAGGGTTATGAGTTAGTCCCTGAGGCTTACCGACAAAAATTCAGGAACTATAAAAATGAAGCTGGACAAACTCATGTCGGATTTGCAAAAGAAAAAGAGCAGTTATTTGATAAATACTGCTCTTCTAGAAAGATTAATAAGGATCACGAAAATCTCAGTCAACTTGAATTACTTGAAGAGTTCAAGAACTGTGTCCATAGTGAAATTAGGATTTATCTTTATGAGCATAAGAACGAAAGCTTGGAAAATGCTGCTTGTGCTGCCGACGAGTATTCCTTTGCTCATAACATTTCTTTTGCAGGCAAGTCTTCCACTCAGCAGTCTTCTGGTAAAATAGTATTTCAGCCTAATACTAGCCCTCTAAATTTCAATCTGGCACAACTTTTAAAAATCAAGCTTCTGATAAACATGATTCGAAATCCTTACCTCTTCCTACGTCTATCTATTGCAAGATGAAAGGACACGTTATTTCTGATTGCTTCAAATTGAAATAAAAGCGTCAGAATCGAGAGAGACCTATTGCAAATGCTCTTATTTCTAAGAGAGCAAGATCACGGTCATGTATTGAAAGCAATACATTTGTTGGATCTCATAAACCCCAGTCTGATTTTATTATGGAGAATTATGAACCATTCATGTCGAAGGGTTCTATATTACTCATGGGTGATTTGGCCAATCCTATCCCTATTAAGATTTTAAGGGACACAGGAGCTTCTCAGAGTCTTTTATTATCAGGTACTTTGTCTTTTTCTGAGAAGTCTTCTTCTAATGAGAGTGTTCTTATTCAGGGAGTAGAGTGCAGCTTTATTAATGTTCCTCTCCATTGTGTAAATTTGTCATCAGACTTAGTCTCAGGACCCGTGACAGTCGGTATAGTGTCTAACCTACCCGTTGAGGGCATTCATTTATTACTAGGCAATGACCTAGCTGGAGATAAGGTTGTGGTTAATCCACTTGTAACTGACAAACCTTCCTTCGATGAGAAAGTCGATCCTATTGAAAAAGAATTCCCTGATTTATACCCAGCTTGTGCAGTTACCAGAGCTATGGCAAAGAAGGCTCTAAAAATAATGTTGATCAGGACAATAGTCCCTTAGCTGAGACATATATTGGTCAGGCTTTTGATGAGGTCACTTTCACTCCTAATTTGGATCAATCAAAAGGTATTGATCACAGTGATCCTCTTTTAACTACTCATTCTCTTTATTCTAATCAGGGTGACAAACGACAATCACTTGTCGTCGAACAGGAAACAGATCCTGAGAACTCCTGTTTCTTTCAAAGGGCCATTAGTGAAACTGAAGCCACTGAAGTACCTGTCTGTTATTTCATTAAAAATGGAATTCTTATGAGAAAATGGAGACCTCCCGAGGTACCTGCTGGTGACGAGTGGTCAGTGAACTATTAAATTTTAGTTCCAAAATCTTCCAAAACACCTCTGGCTGGTCATTTAGGGATTAATAAGACTTATCACAAGACCTTGAATCACTTCTATTGGCCAAAAATTAAACGTGGTGTTTGTAAATACTGCAGATCTTGTCATACTTGTCAAATGGTAGGAAAACCCAATCAAAAGATACCTAAGGCTCATCTGCAACCTATTCCTGCATTTGAGGAACCATTTAGCAGAATTATGGTAGATTGTGTTGGTCCTTTACTTAAGACCAAGTCAGGTAACCAATAAATGTTGACCATTATGTATGCGTTAACAAGATTCCCAGAGACAATTCCTTTGAGGAATATTACAAATAAAACAATAGTAAAAGCTTTGATAAAGTTTCTTTTTTCCTCAGTTTGGCCTTCCCAAATCTGTCCAGTCTGATCAAGGGTCAAATTTTATCTCTGGAATTTTCCAGCCAGTTATGCTTGAATTTGGCATCCAGTAATTCCAGACAAAAGTGAAATTATTGTTCGAGAGAACTACGATTGAGAGAGCTTTTGAGTCTGTTAATAGAGTTCTGTCTCTCTTGCTCATTCTTCAAATTTTCTTCAGATTAGGTATTACGGCTCTTACAAAGGTAAGAAAAAAATGAATGGGTTCAATTGTAATAATAGTACACCTGGGATGTAAATAAATTAAAGGAGTAACAGTGTGTTGATAGGGATAGCCAAGTCAACGATGCAGTTAATTTAGTTGTACCTGTCCCACTAGTGAGGATTTAAGTCAAGGAATGCAATCGGATTCTATTGACTTTGGAGTAACAAATCTTCAGAATTCAAAAGTTATGAACAATCTGGACCAGAACCTTTCACATGTGCAACAACAAGAAAGGAATTAACTTAAGCAGTTACTACTTGAATATGAGCACTTATTTCCAGATGTTCCTACTGTAACGTTCTAGGCTCGTATAAAAGTAACAACGAAAAGAGTGAAACCAACAAGCTTTGTAAAATTTAACAAAATAATTTATTTCCCTAAAAAACAAGGTAAAAATAAGAAAAAGGACTTATGGATTATGAAACTAATCCAAATTTAATCCTAGAATTAATAAATATAATATTTATCAATAAAATGTCCTAAGTGAATCACAGTTGGAATCCCGATGAAGTTCCAAATGTTTTGTGTTGTCCTGTCAACAGTTCCTTGTTGAATCACCAAGAATAATATTCCGACTTTAGAATTCCGAATAAGTTTCAGAAAATGGCTTTGTCCAAGAAATCTCATGAGCACTAATATTTTCCATGGTAAATAAATTATTAATTCCAAAAAACAAAAAAGTTCAAATGAAACTGGCAACAACTAAAATACCTTTGAGCTCCAAAGGTATGACTTACGACTGACTAAAATAACTATGAAACATCAGTTTTGCACCTGCTATTAAATTGTCATTTCCCTTGATGTGCCTGATGTCAATATTATATTCTTGTAACAGCAAACTCTACCTTAATAATCTTTGCTTTTTGTTTTTCATCGTGTCGATAAAAGTAAGGGGATTGTGATCACTAAACACACTAATCGGAGAAGGAGCTGAACTAATGTAAACTTCAAAATGTTGTATTGCCAATACCAAAGCCAAATATTCCTTCTCGATTGTTGTATAATTTCTTTGGTGTTTATTTAATTTCTTAAACAAATAGCACACTGGATGATCAACACCATTTCTATCTTCTTGAATCAATACTGCTCCAACCCCAACATCACCTGCATCAACAGACAGTTTAAATGATTCACTGAAATTTGGATCTTGAAGAACTGGTGCACTCTTAAGTATTGCCTTTAACTTATCAAAAGCCTCCTGACATTTTTTAATCGAAAGAAACTTATTTTTCTTGCTCAATAAATTTGTCAGGGGTTTAGCAATTATCGAAAAATTGGAACAAAATTTCCAATAGTATCCAGCCATACCTAACATTCCCATCAGTTGCTTTTAATTCACGGGCACAAGAAATTCAGAGATAGCCTTGACCATAGCATCTAAAGGTGTAACTTGTCCATGTTCCACAATATGTCCTAGAAATGTTACACAAGCACGGCAAAACTCACTTTTAGATAAATTGATTGTCAAACTTGCATCAGTGAGTCTGTCAAAGAATTTCCGAATTGTTAGTAAATGTTCTTTCCAGGTGTCGTTGTAGATGATGACGTCATCGATGTAAGCATCACAATTATCTAGACCAGAGGTAATCATGTTAATTAAACGTTGAAAGGTACTTGACGAACCCTTCATCCCATCCGGCATCACTTTATATTGATAAAGTCCATCTGCAGTCACGAATGCCGAAATTTCTTTTGCCCTTTCCGTCAGTGGAATTTGCCAAAATCCTTTCAGAAGGTCAACTTTGGTGACATAATTAGCATTTTCAAATGTTATCAATGCATTCATCGATTCTTGGTAATGGAAATAAATCTGTTTTAGTCACACTGTTCACTTTTCTATAATCCGTGCGCATGCGGATAGTTTTACCTGGTTTCGGAACAAGTATACATGGTGAACTCCAGTAACTTTCACTCGGTTTGATGAAATCATTTTCCAGCAAATATTGAATTTCTTTTTTCAAGTATTCCTGTTTGAGAGGGTTCATCCTGTATGGGTGTTATTTCGCAGGTTTTGGAAGTTATAATTTCAACGTCATGGTAAATTTTGTTTGTTCTTGTAGTGTTATGTATATGTAATGTAATTGCTTGTGTGTTAGTTTGAAATTTTTTTATTTTATTTTAATTTCATTACATGTTATTGTAATGATAAGTTTATTCATTAGATTTGACATTTTTCCAGAAAATTCAGTTCAGTTCTGTTAAACCTGATAAACAAGCATTAGTAGAACCATTGTATCTTTAGAAACCAAGATTCAGAGCCAATTTCAAGTTTGGTGTAAACAACTTTTCTTATTATTGAATCTTATAGTAAGATTCGTTCAGTAGAGTCGAATCCGTACATGGCGTACGTGATAATCGACATATAATGTTTCCTCGCCGCGCTAAAAAAGTGATCAAGTGACCCCATCACGGGGATCTAAATTGTGCGTTTCAGTTAGAGCGAAAACTGATGATTCATAGTGATTTTAGTCAATCGCAATTCATACCTTTGATTTGAATTTTTCTATTTTTCGTTATTAATACTTTATTTACCATGGAAAAAACTAGTGATCATTTGAATTCTTGGACAAAGACATTTACTGAAAATTATTCGGAATACAAAAGCCGGAATATTATTCTTGGTGACTCAACAAGGAACTGTTGACAGGACAACACAAAACAGGTTATCGAAGACGTAAACGCCTTCCATATTGGAACTTTATCGGGATTCGAACTGTGATTCACTTAGGACTTTTTATTGATAGGACTTACATTTATTAATTCTAGGATTAATTTTGGATTAGTTTCATAAACCGTAAGTCCTTTTTCTTATTTTTACCTTGTTTTTTAGGGAAATAAATTATTTTGTTAAATTTTACAACGTTTGTTGGCTTCATTCTTTTCTTTGTTACTTTTATACGAGATTAGACACATAACAAAGAAAATTGGGGTCTCGTCCTAGGGATATATGAATTTTGTCAAAAATATTTCCGAATATAGTTTTTGAAATTTAAATTCCCTAGTTTTCCGAATTTTTAAATCCCATTTACTTTTTCACATTTTGTTTTAAATCTTTGGTGAAATCAACAGACTTTTTCACATGTCAAAAAAAGTGGAGATCTTTCTTTCAAATCCTACTCAGGAGCAGTTGGATTGTTTGAAAAAAGATTAATTGCTTGAACTTGCCAGAAAATATGATCTTTCTGAAGCAAAAACGTCTTTAACGAAGCAAGAAATAAAAAACATTTTGATCCAGTATTTGGTAGAAAAGAATGTTTTGGATAAAAGTATTTGGTTTCGATCAGCAAGTCTGTATCAGACTCTGACATACAATTAAAGTAATTAAAATTAAAACACAAGATGGATTTAGAGTTAAGGAAGCTTGAACATCAGAAAGATGAGAAACAAATGGAGTTACAATTGGAGAAAGAAAAAGAACAAAATGCATTTACAGAAAGAAGAAAAACAAATGCTATTGGAAAAAGAGGATAGAGCTAAACAAGTGCAGTTACAATTTGAGAAAGAAAAGAGAGAGAGACACGAGACACGAGAGAGAGAGAAACAAATACAAATGCAATTAGATAAGAAAGAAAAAGAGAAAGATATACAAATGCAGTTACAGAAAGAACAAATTCAATTAGATAAGGAGGAGAGAGAGAGAGAGCAACAGATGCAAATGAAAAGAGAGAAGGATGAAAGGGAAGTTCAAATTAAGTTAACAGAAATAGAGCTGGCAAGTGAAAGACACATTCCCACTCCACATACAAATTCAAGTTTTGATATTTCAAAGAATATTAGGTTAGTGCCCATTTTCAGATAAAAAGAAGTAGACAAATATTTTCCTCGTTTTGAAAAACTTGCCGAAAATTTAAAATGGCCAAGAGAGCATTGGACTCAATTATTACAATATGTACTTCTTGATAAAGATAGTGATATTTAAGATTCAATGTCAATTCATCAAAGTGCTGACTATGATCTGGTTAAGGGTACAGTTTAAAGGGTTATGAGTTAGTCCCTGAGGCTTTTCGGCAAAAATTTAGGAACTATGAAATAGAAGCTGGACAAACTCATGTCGAATTTGCAAGAGAAAAAGAGCAGTTATTTGATAGATGGTGCTTAGCTAAGAAAGTTGAACAAGATTATGAAAGTCTCAAACAATTTGTGTTACTTGAAGAGTTCAAGAACTGTGTCCATAATGACATTAAGACTTATCTTGACGAGCATAAGATCGAAACCTTGGAAAATGCTGCTTATGCTTATGCTGCTGACGAGTATTTCTTAACTCATACAGTTCCTGTTGTAAGCAAGTCTTTTCACTCAGCAGTCTACTGGTAAAAAAGTATTTCAGCCTAATATGAGCCCTTCTAAAACTCAATCTGGCACAACTTTTAGAAACCAAGTTTCTGATAAGCTTGATTCAAAATCCTTGTCTATTCCTACGTCTATCTATTGCAAGAAGAAAGGACACGTTATTTCTGATTGCTTCAAATTGAAATATAAGCATCAAGATCAAGACAGACCTATCCCAAATGCTCTTATTTCTAAGAGGTCAAGATCACGGTCATGTTTTGAAAGCAACACATTTGTTGGATCTCATAAACCCCAGTCTGATTTTATTATGGAGAATTATGAACCATTCATGTCGAAGGGTTCTATATCACTCATGGGTGATTTGGCCAATCCTATCCCTATTAAAATTTTAAGGGATACAGGAGCTTCTCGGAGTCTTTTATTATCAGATACTTTGCCTTTTGCTGAGAAGTCTTCTTCTAATGAGAGTGTTCTTATTCAGGGAGTAGAGTGTGGCTTTATTAATGTTCCTCTCCATTGTGTAAATTTGTCATCAGACGACTTAGTTTAAGGACCTGTGGCAATCTTTACCCGTTGAGGGCATTCATTTATTACTAGGCAATGACCTAGCTGGAGATAAGGTTGTGGTTAATCCACTTGTAACTGACAAGCCTTGTTTAGATCAGAAAGTTGATCCTATTGAAAAAGAATTCCCTGATATAAGCCCAGCTTGTGCAGTTACTAGAGCTATGGCAAAGGATGCTCTTGAGAATGATTTCGATAAGGAAGGTATTCCTTTAGCTGAGACATATATTGGTCAGGCTTTTGATGAGATCACTTTCACTCTTTGTTTGGATCAAAAGGTATTGATCACAGTGATCCTCTTTTAACTACTCATTCTCTTTATTCTAATCAGGGTGAAAAACGACAATCACTTGTCGTTGAACAGGAAAAGATCCCGAGATCTCCTGTTTCTTTCAAAGGGCCATTAGTGAAACTGAAGCCACTGAAGTACCTGTCTGTTATTTCATTAAAAATGGAATTCTTATGAGAAAATGGAGACCTCCCGAGGTACCTGCTGGTGACGAGTGGTCAGTGAACTATTAAATTGTAGCTTCAAAATCGTACAGTCAGGAAATACTTAGTCTGGCCCATGAAACTCCTCTGGCTGGTCATTTAGGGATTAATAAGACTTATGACAAGATCTTGAATCACTTCTATTGACCAAAAATCAAAAGTGATGTTCGTAAATACTGCAGATCTTGTCATACTTGCCAAATGGTAGGAAAACCCAATTTTTCCATAATTGCTAAACCCTTGATAAGTTAAAGGCCATACTTAAGAGTGCACCGGTTCTTACAGCTCCAAATTTCAGTGAATTATTTAAATTATCTGTTGATGTGAGTTATGTTGGGGTTGGAGCAATATTGATTCAAGAAGACGAAAATGGTGTTGATCATCCAGTGTGCTATTTTTCTAAGAAATTAAATAAACACCAAAGAAATTATTCAACATTTTGAAGTTTACATTAGTTCAGCTCCTTCTCCGATTAGTGTGTTTAGTGATCACAACCCCTTACTTTCATCGGCAATATGAAAAACAAAAATAAGAGATTATGAAGGTAGAGTTTGTTGTTACAGGAATATAACATTGACATCAGGCACATCAAGGGAAAAGACAATTTAATTGCAGCTGTACTTTCCCGTGTATGGAAATATATTATTTTACGTATACTTTTTATCATTCATAAGATTTCTTCTTATGTTATTTTTCATAAACCTCATGTATAATTAACCTATGGTTGAAAGAAAGATTTATTATATAATCTTTCTTTTTCTTTTATGGGAGGAAGTGTGATGTACGTTTAATTTTAATTGTTTGTTTGTTAGTTTGACTTTTTTAATTCCATTACATGTTATTGTAATGTAACTTTGTTTACTGGATTTGACATTGTCCAGAAATTCAGTTCAGTTCTGTTTGACTTGTTATTTTGTTGTATTTCACTAATAAACAACCAATAATAGAAACATTGTATCTAGTTTGTGACCTTGTTTCTGAGTCAGTGACAGTTTTGGTAAACAACTTTTTTATTTATTTATTTTTTATCTTTCTCATAGTAAGAATTGTTAAGTTGAATCAAGGTCATACCTGGACGACGTCACAAATAGCATAATAAACTTCTATTTTTTTCTAGAAGATTGACCCTCATCCGGGAATCTGTTTTGCGTCTTACATTAGTGTATAACTGTTGTCTTAATAGAAGATTGTTAGTTGGGCTTAAAACATTTGACACATTCAGTTGTGTTTTGTTGTGACCAGTCTGAGTTGAATTTTTGTTAAATATGGAATTCAAGTGATTCTTTTCCCTGGAAATACTTAAGTGCTCCTACAAAATTCTTAGATAAGATATTTATTGGAATTAAAACGGAATTTACAACTGGAATAATATTTTCTGTGATTCAACAAAGAACTGTGGACACAACAGCACTTCGCAGGTTACAACAGACGTCATCACCTTCCATTTTGGATTTCATCGGGACTCGAATTCAGTTTCATTCAGGATCTTTTTATTACTAGGACTTCTATTCTTAATTCTTGGATTATTTTTGGATTTGATTCGTAAAACCATAAGTTCTTTTTTCTCATTTTATTCACTTGGTATTCTAGGGAAATAAATTATTTGTTAAGTTTTACAAAGCGTGTTGTCTTCACTCTTTTCTGTTACTTTTTGTAAGAGCCTAGACTCGTACCAATATGCATGTATGCGGTCTTCATATGACGAACTAAACTGTTCAGTACGCTTTCAGCCGCTTGGAAACGGTAATACTAATATTAACCGTGGCGTCTTCAACGCCATTTTTGACCAAATTCAGTGTTCATGGAGTTGAACGGTCGCGCTCCATCAACAAATGGTTACATGCATCCTTGGCTGTATGCGATTGTGGCTCCATCTCCTGTGTGTAGATTGGAAGAAATCATCCATACATAGTGGGTGCCAATCAAACATGTTTAAGCTATTATTTGAATATAACATTCTTTGAAACATATTATCTACAAGAGATATTGTCTGCAACCTATTATTGCGATGGAATATTTGCTACACCTATTATCTGAGTATGACATTTTTGTCTGCAACCTATCATTTGAAAGGAATGGGGGGTGGCAACCTATTCTTTGAGTGTGGCATTTTCTGTATTCTATTAGTTTGAATATGATATTTTATGCAACATTATTTTCATAGGACAATTTCTACAGCCCATTACTTAGATAGGACAATTTATGCAACCTTTTATTTGAACAAGAAATGTTCGTTCGAATGATCATTTGGCTTTTTGTCTGAAAAAGAAAACTGTGTCGTGTTGTCCGAATGATCATTTGGCTTTTTGTCTGAAAAAGAAAACTGTGTCGTGTTGTCCGAAT
>JAECUM010051817.1:0-18913 GCA_016617855.1 Megalonaias nervosa | reverse complement strand
TGCATTTACGGCGCAATATTCAAAGGAGTACTACTGCATAGTATGAACGGATAAAATATTTACGAAACGTTTTGTGAACTGCAAAAACCAAACATTTTAACCCATAAAATACTATCAAGCAATTTGATAGACATTGATAATCGTAGTCAAACTTTCAGATTTTGAAGTCGAGCATCATTTTTGAGTTCATAAATAGTGCACATGAATAAGGTATACAAATTCGAACAACTGTGGCTGTTACCTTCCCAGATGATCATTCTATGTAAATATATCAGAAGAGGAAATGTCTTTTATGGAACAACAGTCTGAACAGATGTGTTCAATTTCATAAAGGGGACGAAGAAGGAATATATAGCTGAAAGAACAACAGATTCAACGGAACTACACGCTTAAAACCTATGGAACATGGCTTGAAAAAAATGATACGAGAAATCGGAGGACGTATCAAAACAACTAACTACAAATGCTCGATTATAGATGATCTAGTTGATAGCATGTTTTCGAATGATGTCTGCAACAAATTTGGATCACAGTAATATTTTTATATGCAAAACGGTGACTAAGGAATGAATATGCATTAGATTGAATGGATAAAGGACCATTAAAATCAATCTTAACTGTAATACTACTACTATTACTACTACTAATAATAATCTACTGCAATGTGCATTGATTTTATGTGTCATTTTCCTTATCTCTATCTGTGTGTACCTCAAAACAGTCATGACAACTGAATAGAAAACGGATTTACTGTGAATCATTTGAATATATCATTATTTGGCTAGAAGGAAAATAATGTTTCAGCAAGCTTTTCTGTTCATAGCTGTAATGAACATATAATCAGTATTGAAGATTAAAATAGTCTTGTCAGCATAGTTCATGTGTGTAGTTATTAGTTGTATCATTATGTTCAGAGATATGCATACTTGTTTTGTGTTTTGCGTTTTGACAACTTTTTGTTTAAATAAGTAAATAAGTAACATGGATGTTATCCCCATGCAGCTTTTCAAACGGTGTTGATTATGTCTTCGTGTATGTGTATCTGTCTCTCTATTAGTAATGCAATTAATCGCCTATAGTATAAAGGACACAACTTGAAATTATAGTATGGACCCCTAGTAGGCATTAGATGTACATAGTGGTTTTGGAATTTGCATTATAATTCTTTGGATGGGACCAGTTTCTCTGAATACTTGCCGTTTGTTAAAATCTAAACATTTTAATTATTGTAGATACAGATCTGCAGTTTGTGTCATCTTCAAGGTAATACTTGATTCTTTCAAAGTATTTTTCATTAGCCCGAATATATTAACTTCATTTCTTGAAACGTATTCAAGAGTTACGACCTATTCAAAATATGTCCTTTCATACTTTTATATTATTAAGATGGCGGTATATGGGATTTACTTTTTCTGTCTCTGTGTCTCCAATGTCCATTTTGAAACTCTTATACATCTTGCATTTGTTAACATTAGACTTTCACTAAAGTTGAACTTGATATTAGTATGTGTTTACTAAGTAGATAAATATATATAGGGCTCGTCCATTTGTTGTTTTATTTTACCGAAGACTTATAAAAATGGTACCAGCAGCTCCCTCGCGTGGTGCTCAGCACATAGAGGTTAATGTTAGGACTGGTCGGCCTGGTGTCAGGATAATGTAGCTTGGTGGGACATGATGCTACATGTCTGCGGCATGAGCAACAAGTTACTATTAACTGCCATAGTGCAGACATCATAGCGATATGGCTGAAACATTGTTAAAGGTACGTTAGACATCAAACACACTCATAACACAGAAATATACCTGCTGAACCACAACTCTGTAACAGCCTGCAAAAAGGGCCTTAGCTCCAAAAGAATACATTACTATATATTTAAACGCTACTATTCCATGAGCGACAGCAGTATACACCTTTTTGTTATCATATAAATTAATGTGAAAGCATAATCATCCACTCGCATCATTTTCGCTTTTGATTACCAGTTTGATTTGATTTTCCACGTGTCTATGTTACGCGCCGACAAGGGCTATTTTTAGATTTGCACGCCTTTTGAGATCGAGCTCAATACTTATTTCAGAATCTTTCGACGTTTCCAATCTAAGAGAAAAGTAAACGAACGAAAATAAATATTTTGAAACTGTATGCAATAGAGCACCTATAAAGAATCGTAAATATTACTGAGAATACTGATCGTAGCAGATATAGTAGTATAGGTATTTTGAGGTTCCTCTCTCAGAGACCCCCTACCCCTCCAAAACGTTATACGTTAAAATTTTTGTCAGCAGCCTTTTTTAGCTCAAAATGATGACTTTCATATTTCTGACAAAATTTGTTTTGTCGGAGTATGGGGTCTCTGAGATAGGAACAACTCAAATACCTATACTACTATTACAGTCCCTATACTTATTATTTTATAGTTTAGACAAAATTTCATATTAAACAAATGAAATATTATATATAATGTCCTTCTGTCATTCAATCCGACATATTGGATTTGATCTGACAAATAAATTTTGTAAGAGATTTAATTCAATCAAATCAGCCTCAAGTTATACTGGTATAAAAACTAAAATAATAAGCGCTTGTATTAAAAAAGTTGGATATCATATATCACCAAAATATGGATCAGTATGGTTATTCGCGACTGAAAATGATATGAGAATAGCGTGTTGAGCAGATGATGTGATGATATTTATTGACAATATGGTTGATATTTTATTTGATAATGATATTACTAAACTAAAAGACAAAAAATAAACAGCAGGATGACGTTCGGTCTACCATTCCACAAGTTCTGTCAGATAAGCCTAATGAGGTTCTACGAGTCTCTTTCAGACATACCCCCCTGCGAATTTCTAAATATACGAGATGAAACTTTACAAACTCAGAGGGCAGTCTATTTTATGTAAGCCTTTTTTTGTGGCCAACGGGACTCTTCATTTTTGTTACGACATTACCCCCAGCGAATTCCTAAATATCCGAAACGGAAACTTTAGGAACTCGAAGGGCTGTCTATTTTAAGGTCTTTATTATGACCAGGAACCTAATGAGGTTTATTTTAGTCTAGAGATGTTTTTTTCGGGGGAATGGCCTCTGTGTGGGGTACCCCTTTAGTGAGGTCACAAGGTCACGACCTCACGTCATCCTGCTGTTTATTTTTGGACGGCACAAACATAAACGTATCCTAACTTATCCTAACTTATCTAGCTGGGGGCTTTATCTACGTCCAACAAATTTCGTACACTCTCCCACTATGGCAACACCTGGGAGTGCAAAAGTGCACCCACCACGTGTTTACATGGTGGGAGAGTGTATTTTGTTTGTTGAATATCGAGGATTCCTCCGGACCTCCAACCTTTCTTAAAATAGCGAGGGGCAAATCCAGAGTCCTACCCAACGATTTCGTCCGTGAAGGGAACCGAACTCAGGGCGTCAGTATCAGAATCCAGCATTCTCACTCTGAGCTATGAAATTCAGTTATGTATATATGTTAAAAAAGTTATTATATAGCACCAAACAGCATTACATTTTCTGATTTTCAAAACACGTAATTTTACATTATATTATCTAATTCTGAAAACATTATTATAAATAAATCGAGAAAAAACATAATTTTTGTTTTTATCTTGTACAGAAAAACGAATCCTAATGCTGGGCTGAACTGTATAAGATCGACCGTTTCCAGTGATACTAACGAGTGGGAATACACAGATGTTATATCTATAAGTCGAAGCTAAACTAAAAGATAAAGATCTGATTCTAAAAACATTATTATAAATAAATCGAGAAAAAACATGATTTTTGATTTTATATTGTACAGAAAAAACGAAATCCTAATGTTTGCCTGAATTGCGACCACACAATTATCTTTGACAGAAAATCGGGCGTTGCCAAGGATACTGGCTGAATGACGGCATTACTGCGGTAAAATAATCAATATTCTGTATTACGCAGTTGGACTTAACTATAGTAAATATGTTATTTAAGTAGGACGAATTGCTAGTTATTTTGGTAAATACAGAAATGATACCAGGATTTGTAGGTCTTAAAATACTATCAGATTTACAAATCTATTATATTTCATTAGCAAAAAAAAAAAATACGAAACAGTATATATGCTATGTTTGATTGGAACAGTATTATCTCCCTTTTAAAAACAGATATGGTACACAGAGTTATATTTCTTTTGTGTCTTCACACAATGTCTCGACGTTTGCTATTAAGTAAAATATGTTATTGTGATTATATAACGAGAATTTAATTCTACCAGATACTTTACGACGACATTCAAATAGTTCTTTCATCGCTATCTTACTGAGAAGATACTTACTACCTTTTCCTTTTGCTAAAACCTTCGACCTATCTAGGTCTATATTAATTTTTGTATATTGATTTTGGCTTATCTGATTATGAAAATTGTCATATTTTAATGCTAGCTCGTCTCGTAAACTTTCGAGATAACTAAAATATTTGCTGTCATCTGATTTGATAAGGGAGAGTTTGATTCTGTCAAATTTACTAAAACAAATGCCTGAAATTTCATCGTTAAATTCAAATGATAATTGCTGGTTATTAACCATATTTTTTTTTATTTTGCTATTAACTCCATCTGCTAATGTTAAATTTTCAAACATTATTTCTAATCTTTAGACAAAATTACTTGTATCCTGTCCAAGCCCTAGTGTGTTAATTCCGTCACTGCAATATCTTTTATCATCAAAATTACTTAGTCCCCATTTTATGATCGTATCAGTTTCAAGTTTATGATGATTTGTTCTGATAACATTTGTTTTGATAAAACTGATGCTACTGTTTAGCGCTGCTTTAAAATCGTCCAAATTCATCATCTTTTTCACATATTCTCGAGGAATACCTTTTGCTTTTTTTCTAAGTTTATTGTCATCTAATATGACAGCATACATTTTGCTCTTTAGTCCAACAAATTCCCTAACTGGCATAAACATAAATTTATCTTTCATTTTTCCAATAACTTTCTTATTCGAATTATCTTGAAATCCACTACATGCTGCATAATCTGATAAATCGAACAGATTTCTATTATTGTAAATATCCATATAGACATCTTCACATTTTATATTATAAACTAGCGAATCTGTATCAGTAAATAGCAACTCTGAATCTGGCCACTGCTTTTTGGTAAAATTATAGTGAAAATCGTACATCAACCACTTCGATATATCAAGTACAGCTGCACCAATATAAATCGGTTTATTTAACTTTAAATTTGTCTGTCTTCGTTGTATTGCAACAAGATTTTCATTAAATATTTTCATACTAACAAAACCATCATCATTAACTAATTTATTTCTGCGATTTATGTCATTAACAATTTCTATTGAGACTCGCTTGCGAATATTTTCCATCGTCTTACCGAACACCGAGTTGTTCATCAACTTGAAAAAGTTTTTCTCAAATTCGGTCTGAGCCACAGCACGACGTTTCGTATTTAGATCAATATAATTTGCCATCCACTTCGATTGATTAAACTTTAGCACGCGATGGACCTTTCTCAGAATTATTCCAGCATCTACTGCTTGTTTTAAATTTTTGTATTGCATAACATAATTTATTTTATCTAACAAATTTGGAACTAACTTATTAACAATCGCATTTTTTGCTGTTGTCGTTGCTCGTTGTTCAGGCGATAATAAACTATAAGTAATCATCATTGACTCTGCGCAAAACGGATAATCGTTATGTAGATCATGTAGCGAACTAGGATAATCTAGATCAACTTCAACAAAATATAAAATATCGGAAAAATCGATATTAATTTTTCTAGGTAAATCTTTTTCAGTTTCTTTAAGAAATTGATCTGGAGTTATCCAATGAAATCCACTACACGGCATTGGTTCTGACATTGCATAGCCATACAAATTATTGGCGACCAGATAAATAATGTAACTCGACGGGAGATTTTTATCATAATTTTTTAGATATCTGTTATTAGCAGCTGCATATTTTTTTTTTTTGGTTAAAACGCTAATTCCGCCTCTGATACCTTTTTCAATAAAGTTAAACATATCGACATCTGTTAAGAGATCTAGTTCTATTTTACTCGTTTTTAGTAGAGCGTCCCAAGACAATCCAGGTGAGGAATAATACCAACAGGTTTGTGATCCATAATTGCTGTAGCTTACTTGAAGAAAACTCTCAAAAACATCTGCTAGTAACAAAACATCTGTTTTCAAATATAGATCATGATTATCACAAAATGTTTTACAACTAAATTTATTCCAAAATATCTTGTGCATATTTGTATAAATCATCTGTGATATTTTCGTTTTTTAGTTGCGAGTAAAATTTATCTTTGCCAGGCAGAGAAGTTTCATTAAATCTGCTCCAATCGTCGAGATGCTCGTAAGGAAAGATACCTTTTTTTGTCAGATCGATATAGTTTTCACCGAAGCAACTTCGCAGATTATTAAAACTACTGCAACCTTTATCAAGCTCATCCAATGATGCTGCCATAAATTGCAGACTGTCAATAAAACGTAATTTACCGACATATACTTTTCAAAATTTTTTGGAATACATTTTATTACGTTATTTAATTTTAGTTTACCTTTAATATTTTCATCACCAAAAGCTTCTACAATGATATGACTGTCATAGCCACGATAATTATGTAAAACTAACGGAATAAAATCTGGAGCATGAAATTTTAAATTACAACTGTTATGATCTGCTCCACGATATTAACCGGTCAAATGATAATGATCTCACACCTTATCATGGGCTCGGCTGGAGTCTACCAGGAACTTTTCACAAATATGACAATTAACTGCTTTATCGAAATCGAGTTGCTGTTTAGACGTTATTTTCATCGGAGCTGTTTTAAGTAATCTCTTAGAAATTGTATTAACTTCGTCTATTAAATTTTTTAATAGCCATACGGCACGATTTTCACCTCTATATAACTTTATCGAGTTGAAAATTTATCGTTAGCGCAGCAAACTACTTTATAAACTACACCACAAGGAATAAGCTGTTGTATTTTTCTAGTACTTGATTTGTTCGGATTATTTTCTGCTCCAACCACAGGAACAAGTAGACACTCGAAATCAGCGTAAATAACAAAAGGAATATTTAGTTTATGATTATAATTTTTAAATTTTAATATTTTTTTCTTTTTCGCTAGGTATACTTATTCTTTGAACATTGACACAGTATTTGAAATGCTTCTGCAGTCTTTCATCGCTAGAAAAACCGTGCAAACATCTATAGCAGAAATAGTTTTTATTTTTATGTTTACTATGCTGTCCGCCAACTAGGCCTTTAAAGTTTTTTATCCAACAATAATGTCCCCGATAAAATAATAAATTTATTGTATTTTGCGTTGCATTTTCTGAGATATATCTCGGGTAAAAATTTCTCTCTCATCTAGTCCGAAAACATTTACTGAGATACTGTTTTGTTTTTCAAACCTTGGTATATAATTTTCTGCTACTGGAAAAGTGATTCCTAAAAAATTTAGTTCGTCCTTGTATGGAAAACGCGATCAGCATTTTTTTTCTTTTGGAAACATCGCAGAAAGAATAGACCATTGAAAACATTTGTCATCATCGTTTTTGACATTAATACAGCATTTTTGGTTTTTAATTTTTTGAGGGAGATCGACGTAGCCAGCGCTGTTAGCGCCGCTGCCGTGAAGTACGTTATATTTTGATGAGTGAAATAAAACTTCTTTTATCATTTCAAATTTCCAACCTGATCCTGATGAAGTAAATTCTTCTAATTTTTTGTTTATTTCTTGATGTATTTGATCGGCGACCATGGCAATGTTTGTTCCAGTTAATATTTTTCTCGATTTTGCTGTTAAATATCGTTCTGAAATTTCGCTGTCAAAACTTTTTGTTTCAAAACTTATATCAAGTGTATCTTCAACTGCGTGTAACTTTGATAAAATCGTATGATATTGGACTATAAGTTTAATACTTTTATGAGCCGCAAGTTCTTGAGCAATAACTGGTTGTAAAAGATGAAATAAATTTGTGGAGGTAAAATTTGCTAAAATTTTTTGATCATCAAGTTTGTAACTGTTATCGTAACCAGAAAATGCTGAAGCAATTTTTTTCTGATTTGATAATGTTCTTTTAAGCAATATCTCGCAATTTTAACATTATATATATAGTAATATTTTATATTTTATTGAACTTTTTTAAGATTCCTAATTAGAGATATGAAAAACCTTATAGTATAATGACAGAAATTTTGAGATATATCAGAATGACAGCGGAAGAGCTAGAATTTTATCATGTGCATCCGAAATACAATTTATATGAAGCAAATGTTAGGTTCTGTTATTAATATAGAATCTAAAAAATCTGTTGGCACATCAACACAGCTGGTATGTTAATTTCAGTAAAAGGCGATAATGCAGAAAGAATTAAAATGTTTGGAAAAGATTTTATTTATACTTTGTTTTGCGGTGATATTCCAGAAGGACAACGAGTATACAGAGCAAATGGAGCAGTTGCTGATGATAATATTGAAAATTTAGCATTCCAAAATGAATTTCAACCTCATCCAGTATTTGATCTATATGAAGCAAATGCCAAGGGAATTATTAGACATATAAGAACAAAAAAAGTTATTGGAAGTTTAAAAAGAAATGGATATCTTGATGTTAATGTACGTGGAACAAAAACTAATTTTGTTCATTATCAATATCATCGTTTTGTGTTTGAAACTTTTAACGGACTAATACCTAATGGTTTCGTTGTTGATCATAAAAATGGTATTAAAACAGATAATCATTTGGAAAACCTAGAATTAGTTACGCCAAAAGAAAACAAAAGACGTGGAGCCGGTTTTGATGGTTCTAATTTTAAAAATCCAGCCAGACAAATAATTTCAATAAATCTCGAAACTGGAGAAGAAATAAAATTTGGATCAATAGCATCTGCGGGAAAATATAAAATTGATCCACGTGCAATAAAATTTGTAGCTGATAATGTAACAAAATCAGCAACGTCAATGTTGACATTTGATAGATTTAGTTTTAAATACGATATCTAATGATATTTTCTATATCATTTCGAGTAAGACAATTATGACTAAATTCCATGACATCGTCGCGATTAAATCGTAACGTCATCATTTTATTTGTATTGAGTTTTATTTTGTCTGCGGCTGTTAATAAAAATTTGTCAGAATCGTCTGATGATATCATAACATCAACAAAATAAAAATTATGTCCCAATAAACAAGTTCGAATTGCCTCAGCTAATTCTTTGTGATTTAATATATTAACTTTTTGATGATATTTTATTTCTCCGAACATATTATTTATTAATTAGACAAAAGATTATTATAATAATGAACTTAAGTGAGAGACTGGCTGAGCTATATTCGGGAGATTTTGTTTCAGACTCAAATTTTACATCAGAAAATATTACTAATGACAGATTTGCTGATTATACTGAAAAAGATATTTTGCATAACTATGACGATGACGAAGATGATGTTGTTGTTAGTAAAAGAATATCTAAGCAGACCAACAACTGGGCGATATGATGTTAAATAACATATTGCTAAAAAAATAATAAAATTTAATTTTACTGTTGCCGAGCATCAAATATTTTGGCAGCTTATAAAGCCCTTTTTAAACGTAAAAATAGCTGGACAACAAAGAAATATAAAATACGATTTTATTTTTGTTAAAATATTTAATTTAATGCCAATGGACGGTGCAAGAAAATTACATTTAATTTCTTTATGTAAACCAGTAAAATGTAAGTCAGTATTAATAAAATACGAAGAAATTTATAATAATATTATTCAGTCGATGAGATCGACCGAGTTGGTACCCAACTATTAAATTTATCGCCATATCCACGCCATTTGACTAAACTTTTGTTGCCGCGCTTTTTAATAACTTTTTCAATAACAAATATATCTTGTTCTGTTTTCTGAAGTTCTTGCTCGTAAAAACTGCCAGTTATAGGCTCACCTAATAAATTTTTTAACGAGTATGTAACTGGTATTGTTAAAAGTACTTTATCAACAACAAATACTTCTTCACTCCAGTTGTGAGTATACCCTTTCTCAAATGTGTTTTTTTGTCAAAGAAATTCTAACTTTATCACCAACTTTAAATTTGTGTCGTCGGTACATGTTTTCGTTTGCTAATATTGGATTTGCAATCACGTCGTTTGGCGACATTTTACTTTTGCCTAACGAAATGGATCTGTGTTTCGTGTTATTATACTCGTCAACAATGTTTTGTAAATTGTCAATATATTTACTAGTATATTAGCTGTCAAATATTTGTGGATTTTTTCGTTGAGCGTGCGATTAAATCGCTCGACGATGACACTTTTTCCACTTCCTGTAACATATTTTTTAATGTTATTTTGCTCTAAAAAATGTTCAAATTTTTTATTAAAAATTCCGCTCCGTGATCAGTCCAGATTCTTATTGGTTTTCTTTCTGTGTTAACAATAATTTGTTTTAGCGCATCAGTCATCGATGTCCTTGTTTTATCCGAAACGGGTATACTAAACGCGTATTTGCTAAAAACATCTACAACATTAAAAAGATATCTCTTTGGAGCGCCATCAGCGCCAACGTTATATTGGGCTAGATTTGAAACATCAACTAAGTCTATCGCCCAGATGTCATCAACGGTATTTGCGACAACTTTACGTCGTGGAAACTATTTTTTTAGGTCTATGTAGCTGAGACGCTAGCGTCTCCAAGGCAAGATCATCACATAATTCTTTTTTACTGAGTCTAGTCTCTCCGAGTCCGAGTTTATATTTTGCCCCAATAAAACCCTGGCCCAGCCTTCGGTCAACACGTTCTCGCATATTTACAGGTTTCATATCACGAAGTTCGTCTAACATTACTTTATCGCAGCTATGTTTATTTTGTTCGCTGTCTGGAAGATCAATATCTCTGTAGCAGATATCATGGCGCATTGCTATTGCGTCAACTTCATTGTAAGACTCTTGTCCTAGCGGCGGATTATCGTTTTCGTCAAGTTGTTTGTCAAGAGGATCATAAGGTCCAGTGTATTTATGGCCTGGTAATGTCCAACTGTCTTTTGGTTTCGGCAATTTTCCAATAAATTTATGTATATCTATACCTGTTCCAATTATTTCTCTGTTTTTGCATTTCTGACAATATGTAGCAATTTTATTTTGCTCGAGACACGAATCTCTATCGCAATCGCAGTCGCATGTCATTATTTATTTAGTCGTCTACTGAAATAATCTTGTCAGGGTAACCCGCTCCGGACAACTTTGTTTTTTGGTAAAAACATACTTTTTTTTCTTCTACAGATTGCACAAATACTTTTCAGCATTATTCTATTATTTTTTGTTTTTCTGTTTTTTCATCTTTATTTTCTGTTTTAGTTTTACACTTGAGACAATATGTTGACATTGTATATCAGTGAGTTTAGATAAAATTTAATGCAATCTCATCATTAGCGTGAGAACGTTGTTTGTCAAATTGCAAAATAAACTTTAAAAAATCTGGATTTTTTGTCATCTGTTTAATGAACATTACGCAATAATATCCACAAGCGGAAGTTCCAACTGGTTGAATTTGATTAAACGAATAATTTATTATTTTCGTAAGAGACTTTGTCTCTGGAGACTTCGTATCTTGCATTCTACTCATATATTTTTTTTACTGCGTTACTTGGTGGAATTCCGAACGAGTCAAAAAAATTGTTATCATAAACAGCTACCCAATGTGTGCCAGATCCGTCATTAAAATCTTGTATATTTATGACACACGAACCTGGCGTTGGTGGAATCGTCATAAGTTCATCTTTAGAATAAACTACACTGAAATTTTTTACTTTTTTTAGTTTATCAAGTATATCAAAATTACTTAACGCAGACTTTATCTCCTTGTTCCTGGCAACATTAGTCCTCGTCCTACTCCTAGCAGATTTGGCAATAGACTTCCCGCCAATCCTGCTAATAACGGGGTTATTGGAATAAATCCCTCTTTTCGCCTCTGTCGTGTCTATTTTTTTCGTCGTTGTCTTTCTTTTCGTCGTTGTCTTTCTTTTAGGCATTATATTTATCAATCACATAAAATTGTTACCATCGATATTCATACGAAAATTTTCTTTATACCACTACCTTCAACTGCCTTTTTCGTTGCGCCAGATACTGCTCCAGACTTTGCTGCTAATCCTAATGTACCTAACACTGACAAAATTTTAGGTATTAACGTTCTGGCCATTACAGATATTACCGGACCGAAGAAGCCGCCATGTTTTGCCATTGCAGTTATTTGTGCACCACTTAAATTTAAAACAAAAGGTTTTTTTTGCGCTCGTATTTATTTACTTGGTTTTTGGTTAACAACAATTTTGTTAAAGTACCTTTTGCGTTAGGGTTGACCTTTAATGAAACCTGCCTCTGTTTTGCAACAGCAGCTGCTAATTTTTTAACTTGACCATCTGTCAAATATATTTCTTTTACAATATATATAACGATTACAGATTAAACTTGGACTGACATTTTACCTCCGACCGAGTCAATTGCAATTAATCTATCGCTTATTACTAACTCATACACGTTTAACTGCGCTGCTGGAGCTGGAGCTTCTCCTAGTGTCCAAGTAATTTCAATATCAGCTGTGCTGTCTACAGCTCGCTCGCTATGTTTGCTAACATCAAAAGAAAATATCGGATAAAGTGTACGAAATTCCTCTACTGATATTTGAGATCCATCTCCAACATCTTGATATTTTTGCAGTGCGTCGAGCAGGTACATGTACTGTCGAGTAATATTTTTATTAGCGTCATCTGCAAAATTGCATTCTATCGCTCGCTCTGGGTATTGCTTTGAATTTATTCTAGCATATATTCGTCTAACATCAGCGCTATTTTGTTGTTGGTCATTACGTCGCGCTTGTCTCTGAAATACAACAAATAATTGCCGTGGTTTTTGTTCACTTTGTGTTGTTGCATCTCGCCATGTGTAGTCGGTTGTATTCGGAACTGCTGTTTGATATATTCTATGTTGCTGAAAATAAATTCCGTTTGTGTGTTTCTCCAGCATATCATTTAATTCCGCCATTTTAGTGATAGACGGAGTTATTCTTGGCATCCACAGTGCAAGTTTGTTTATGACAAATTGTACATTAGCCCCACCTGACCTAAACAGGCAGTCGTTTTGATCTGATCGATCTAAAATAAGCGTATGTTTAACTCCACGAAATACTTTATTATAGTCCCTGCAAAAGCCAAATACTGTACTTAGTGGCAGCATCATTGTAATTTGACGTGATACTGCTGCAAGTGCCTTTCTCCTAGTATAACCTTCATTGTAAAGTACATTTCGAAATCCAGTTGTGTCAATAATTAAATCCAACATCTGAATAGTAGTAGCAACTGCATCTGGTGGTGCTATACCAAGATTATTACAAGTTGCAGTAAGTGAGACTCTTGTAGCGTCTGCATTAGCAGCTGCAGCTGGTTCGTCTAAACATAGCGCAGCAGCATTAACAATAAGAAAATTTCTTACAGTTACAAGATCTGCAGCAGCATCAGCTCCGTGTATTAAAATACCTTTTGAAATAAATTCATTTTTCACAGGAATTATTACACCAGCTCCAGTATCTTTAAACCACATCATATTAGTTGCAGTTGACCTGGAATAGTCGTCTGAAATTGAAATAATATTTAAGATTGTACTTGCAACTTGTAAGTGATTTAAAATATCTTCGATAGATTGATTGGCCAGCTGATATTTAGCACTTTTAAATAAACACCAACCGTCATGTATAAGAGCTACTTCTGTTCCAGCTGCAATTGCGGCAGGTGGAACAGCTACTGTCATAATCCGGCCACGAACTTCCAACATTGCTTTATGAGGATGCAAAAATACGTCCTCGTCTCGAGTATTAAATGTTCTGACGCCAGCCTTATTAGGTTCGTTAGAATTTTCATCGAGATATTCAACGTATTCGAATTCTGTTACTGTGTCGTCTGTGTCATAAATTTCTGCTAAATCGAGATAATTTTTTACAGACATTTTTTTATTTATTAGGATATACAAAATTATTTCGGTGTTGTTACTTTAGATATTAATTTTTGTATAATTTGTTCTCCTCGTGGTGATAAAAGTTTTTTTGTCGCTGTTATCATTGCTCATTGAGTTTCTTTTGTTGGTGCTATTTCTGAAATAGCTTGTTTGATTGTCGGTATACCACGTTGTGGATCGCCTTTTATTTTATCAGCTATTTTTTGTCCCACAGCAGTTCCAGCAGCAGATGCAGCTCCAGTTGCAAAAGCTTTTGACGCGTCAAGTGCAATTGGTGCAACTTTATGAGCTATTCCTGGAGCATTTTCTATAATTTTAGCAAATATATTTCCCAAAAATCCTCCTACTATTTTTCTTCGATAAACTTTTCTTCTCTGTTTCATTATATCTGAGGTTGCATAATTTTACTTCCAAATCTTTCCCATTACTAAAATTCTTTTGTTAGAAAATATGTTTACTGTTCTCGTAAGTGTAAATAATAAGTAACAATTTCATTGTTAAGATCCAGTTGTCGTCCAGACTGATCTGTCAATTGCATATTTACTTCTGTTATTTGATTTTCAACATTTAACGGATAATAAATAACCTGACCTGGACTAATTTGCATAAGAGATCCTGGTGGAACGTCTGGTGAAAAACTATATATCGTTTGTCCTTTACTACCTTTAGCTGAATAAGATCCAGATGCAATAGAGCAATTTACCAATATTGCGTTTACATCAGTTATATTTACTGGATTTTCACCGTCATACGTTCTGGTTTCATCAGGAGGAGCACCTAAACTATCATGAAGAAATCGTATTAGTGGTGCGATACCTTTCATTGTTGTAAACTCGATTAACATACCATTTTTTAATGTTATTCTGTCTCTTATCGTGTTATAACTTGGTGTTAGTTCAAAATCGTCTGCAACTCCTTTATTTTTTGTTATAAGTTCTTTTATTGTTTTATTTGAATCAGTTATGTTGTAGGCTCCTTGTGGAATTTTAAATTTGTTCCATTTATCTCTAGTAATACTTACGTTTAAAAATGCAAATTCATCGTTTACTCCAGTTTTTACATTAGCCACAGCATTCCAACAAGTGCAGGAAATTAGTCCAATTTCATATTGTTTCTCAGGATCTAGTTCTATTGGCGGAATATTCTTTACAGAAAAATTTGCGCTATCTTTATCAGATTGATTAGAGTCTAGTAATAATGTTGCTGACATTTTTTATATAAAATTGTTATATTAAATCATTACACAAATTTATAAAATGAAATCGCGGCGATTAAGTGGCGATGTAAAGTTTTGTATTCGTCAGATGTTAATAAATTTTCTGATCTCAAATTATCAAGAATGTCAACAATTTCATTGTCAATTTCAGGACCAACATTTCCAGCTTCTTTTTATGATATCAATAGCATTAATCTGCCTATCATTTCAGTAACGGATGAAAATATTCTAACTCCAGTTCCTGTTTTTTTTTTCTCTATATTGTTTTACACGACCTTCATCACGTTTTAAAAATTTTTTTTTTAAAACCCCACCCCTTACCAAAAGGTTTGTCTCTACTTTCTTGTGCTGTTCTTCCAACACGTCTAGAAATAATACCATATCTCATTCTATCATGAAGTAAAGGCATATTTTCGTTTTCTATAGCTGTGTTCAACTCACTTCTAGCATCAAAACCGTCTCTCATTATTACAGTTAAATTAGCAATAAATTTATTAAATTCTTCATCACTCCATTTACCTATATTATCAAGATCTTTTATATTATTTTCTTCTAAAAATTTATCATACTCATTCCCTGTTATCTCATTATTTGCTAGTTTTATATACCATCGTCTTTGATCTTCAACTTCCATAAACTTTACCGTCAACTCTCCTACTCTTTCTTGCTCCTTTTCAATATCTTCTAATTTTTCTGATAAATTTGTTAAAATATTTTTAATCTCTATTGTAGTCAAACCTGCAAGTCTTTGTTCAAATTCTGGTGGATTATTAATTAGCTGATCTAGTGCAGCTTGTCTTGCAACCTGATTAGCGATATTTGCTACAAGTGCCTCAGCTAATCTTCTTTTTTCTTCTTCAGATCTCTCAATAATTCTTCCAGCAGTTGCTTCTTGTTGTTCTTTAACTAGTCCGAGTAAACCTTTTTCCTGTAGTCGATTAAGTTCTTCTTCTGATAATGGTTTAGTTTCAGGTTGTTTTCCAAGTAAAGCTTCAGTAATTGGTTTGAGAGCGGCGGCTGTTGTTTCTGATGCAACCACTTGACCACGTCGTGCTTGTTGGATCATCTGCCTAAGTTCAGCTTTAGATTTAGCAGGTTTTTTTAAGACTTTCTATATGTTTTCTGTACTTTGCTTGTCTTTCCATTAATTATATACTATTTTCTATAAAAATTACTGTAGATATTTTTTGATACAACAGCGAAATATTTTACTCGTATCATTTGTTACTTTATCAAACAAAAAAAAGTCATATTTATTTGCCGTCGCTTTATGATATAATTCAATAAATTTATCTTTTGTTACATCACCACATTGTTCGTTCGCGATATTTCTAACATCGACATTGTCAAGTCCTGGAAATAATATAAAACAACCAGTATTTCGCCTAATAAATCTGTCAACATTATAAAAACCCTGGGCGAGATAAATAGAATTACATTTTTTATTTCGCGACAGTGAAAAATATGATCTTATTTTATTCATTTCTTCGTTGTTTAGCGGAATATCATCAAAAACAACTATCTTGTGTTCGGACGAATCAAGTTGATTAACTGGAACGAGTTCTTCTGGTTGTTTGATAATAGAAAAATCTTCGCCAGCCTCAAGATCATCACGAAGTTTGTTATTATAATTGTTAAGTAGCTCGTACTTATCTTGCAGCGGATTTATCGTGTAAATATAAACGCGATCGTAATTAAAATTATCTCCTAGAAGTACTTTCATAAGTAAGTTTGTTTTCCCCGATCCAGTTCTTCCAACAATAAGATAATGACAATCTGGAAGTTCATTGTTATGTTTATGTTTCACCAAACGTTCTGTATCAAAGTTTAATATAGACGATTTTGCCATTATTGTTATATAATTTTATGTTACATAAAAATTGTCAAACAATAAATAAATAATGAGCTATTATTCAAAGTTTGGAACATTAGTAGGAGATTCATCAGCTGAAAGTACAACAGACGGCAAGGTTGATTTATCAGGCTATCTAAAAAAATCCGGCGACACAATGACGGGAAATCTGTATATGTCAAATCAACGAGTACTAGAGTTAGAAACAGATTATCCGCCAATAAATGTCGTTAATACACAAGCTGTCAGTTATGCACAACTTAAATTAGTCGACAATAATAAACTATCATTGACAGGAGGAATTTTAAGCGGTAACTTAGATTTGTCAGGAAAAAAAATTATAAATTTAGAGACCAGGTATCCACCAGCAAACTTAAATCAAACTCAAGCGGTAAGTTATTTGCAGTTAAAGTATGTTGATGATAACAAACTTGATAAAATAGGTGGGACTGTTACAGGTAACATCAATATGTCAGGAAAAAAAATTATAAATTTGGAGATTGTATATCCGCCAGGAAACTTAAATCAAACTCAAGCGGTAAGTTATTTGCAGTTAAAGTATGTTGATGATAACAAACTTGATAAAATAGGTGGGACTGTTACAGGTAACATCAATATGTCAGGAAAAAAAATTATAAATTTGGAGATTGTATATCCGCCAGGAAACTTAAATCAAACACAAGCAGCAGCAGTAGAGCTGAACAGACCACTTGGCTGAAACCTTATTTATAAAAATAAAGGTTCCTACAGAGGCTGAAAAAAAAAGGTCAATAACATAAACCGAACCTCCTAACTTTTATTATTACCATATAGTTTGAAAAACGGATAATAAATCGTTTGGGTTAGCTCATTTCCGTTACTTTTTGTTGACGTATTTTTTTTTCAGATTTTTATGCGATTCGTTTACTCGCGGGTTACTCAATTTTTGTCGTTCAGCTCTACTGCTGCTATGATTTTTATCCAAAAATTATATCAAGTCCGTTGCGATATCTTGACCTAGGATCGTGTAAATTTATCGTTACAAAACCAAATGGAGCAGCTTGTGCCTTTGAAAAGAAATTTTTAAATTTGTTCATGTCCATGTCGCCTGAACACCAAGTATAATAAATATTTTGCAGTGTATGATTATCTACGCCATTAAACACAACCAAAATATTGCAGTTGTCTCTGATTACTTTTGGAATTTGTGTATATCTCTGTGTAACATAAATCACGTCTGTATTTTTATGTCTACCTCGTGAAACTATTCTAGCTGGATTTGATTGTTTGTCCAGCATAAAATCATCATACACTACTAAATTATTAATGAATCCATCCAGATCATCTACAGATGGCGCTTCATCAATATCAGTAATAAAGTCTATGACATTGTCTTCATGTAACGATTTTGCGTTTTTATTAAAATCTTTAAGTACTTCGTAACATCGCTGATCATCTACAGATGGCGCTACTAAATATAATTTATCCAACTTCAGCCATCGCATTATTAGATTAAGCAGTAATTGCGTCTTCCCACTTCCGGACGGACCTATTATAATCATTCTGATAGAATTCGGAAGCGCTGGATGGTGTTTTACTGGTTCTTGTTTTCGTGTCGCAGAAAAGTCAATTATATCCATATAATAAATAATATGAGTCTATATTGTGTTCGATGCAGAGCACCTACCGATACTACTGAATTAACAACAATAACAACAAGAAATAAAAGGCAAGTGTGTGAAATGTGGTACCAAGAAATATAAGTTTATTCCAACAAAGACAGGTGGGGGTGATATCGCTGCTTCGTTAGGAAAATTACCAGGAAC
>JAECUM010051816.1:0-29794 GCA_016617855.1 Megalonaias nervosa | reverse complement strand
ATATATAGAATTGTTCCTATCGCTTGGCATAATGGGAAGAACGCGCGATGATACTCGATATCATGTTACTGTGTGGTGGCATTGCAACAAACATGTTTATACCTAAACACATCCATCTCAGGGGAATGTCTGAGTGGTGTGGTATTTATTATGATCATCAGTAGCGACAGGTTTTGATAACACTCCTTGCTTTTTTCATCGTTGCCTGTGTTATCTTTCATCAAATCAACACCACGTCTGTGGAACTGTAATCGAAAGTTGTATACTTCCTCGGTGCTTGTAAAGGCGTTAACAACGTATGAATATAGAAAGAAAACTTCCTGTTCACCCACTTCCATTTCTGTACTTCATATGTTCTATCCAGATTTTCTTACTAAATTTCCGCTTACGATGTTAAAAATATGTGAAATTAAACTCCACAACGGTTCTACACCGTTTGAGGCATAACTTTGGTACAGACCCGTTGCTTGATGAAAATCTAAATCCACCAATCATTTGAGCATATTCCAGTATCTGCGTTTAGAATGAGCTTTACCTTTTTGTATCATATGATGACGTTACGTACAAAGTGTCTGATTATACGTCTATACCAATTTCAACTCGAAAGTGAACTGAAATTAATAAATAACAAATAACGTACTCCCTACTTGAGGGCCAACTGATTTCCAAGAACATTTTTATATATGAGGTGCCTTGACAATTATCAAGATCATCAGATAATCTTACAATAAAGCATGGAGTCGAATGATTTTTTATTTAGCAGCATTGCATACGTTCACAAAAGTTTTGAAGAACTCTCTTCCACTTTGAAACAAATAACCCTTAAAATTAATTATCATACGAATTTAGTTGATTTTTGGTATGTATTTACAAAGACAAACTTTCTTTTAAAAATGTTCCTATTTCTGAAATGATATCAAAAGAATGGTACTGTTTTATCCCGCTGCATTAAATGTTTACTGTTATACTGTAAATTACATATATTTGATTTTCCATTTATATTATAGACAGCATATACTTGTATAAATCTGTCCAAGGTCACCTGAAATGTAGTTAAAATATCTGATTGTCCTTGAGAGAAAACTACCAGGATAATTGTCTGCTTGCATACTAATGTACAGATTCTTTTCCTAATGTCTCGAATCCAACATAAATGAGTAAACTAACGGCTCTGAGTGCCCATGATTATATTCCGTCCAGACCAATGGACTGCTATTCACACAAATGTCAGTGGACCCTTCTGAGATCGCCAAATATCTGTAACCTTTGTACATGCGTGTGTATGTTTTTGCGTGTGTGTAGATACTTCCTAAATGATGTTATATGGTGATGTGCCTATTATTTTTGACCCCACCCCTCTTTTTTAAACCAAGGAAACAGTAATAGATATATTTTCTTCCATTCTAGTTACGCTCTTAAGATATTTTCTCTGAATATTAATACATCAATAGCCGCATAACGAGTGTCATCAACTACATGTGAAGTGCGAGCTGACTCTGAACAAAACCTTCAACTAATTAGGAAATTTGCACATTTGCTTTGTTATCGATATCTTTATATATAAGCCAAATTGAAACTACATCGAACTAGTCTGGCCCTGCGTTAACTGTGACACACGAGTCTCGGTGCACGAATTAAAAATACAAGTGTACATGAAATGGTATTCCTATAATACCCTAGTCAGAATGGAGCAGCCATAACTATGTTATTATGTATTTGCCCGATAATGAAATTCCAGGATTTCCAAGCTAATATAAATTACATAGGTCCCATCTGGAGGGACAATTGGTCCCAAACACATTTTGACAGTAGTAAACATTATAATGAACGAATTTATATGAACATTTGCCAAGAGTGTTTAGTTAAAGCTGCTTGTAAATTTCTCGCTCAGTTATGAGTATGTTCAATAAGCCGTTTTAACTGAGTTTTTCCGCTAATTTTCATATATTGATTGAAGCAAATATCACGTGGTGTTTGTATGTTTTACCTTCATTAGCAATTGCATGCATACGGTTAAAGCAGTTGATGATGATAGTGACATGATGTTGTTGTTGTTGTTGTTATTATTATTATTATTATTATTATTATTATTATTGCTGCTGTTGATGTTGTTGTCGTTTTCACTATTATGTTGTTGTTTTTTGCTGCTGTCATCGTCACTGTATGTAATGTATTTAGGTTAAATAAGTACATAATTTGACTGTACAATCTAGACATATCAAAAGCGGTACACATTGTCTGGGACATTATTATGTAACCAATGTGAGTATTTTTCAGGATTTCCAAAGATCACATGATGAGCAACGCGGATATAACATGCGAACTATATGGAATAAAACAACTTTTGAAATCCATCTTAATATTAATCTGTTGTTCAGCATTTTCACAATCATGCTAAAATAAAGAAACGTGCGTAGTAGAATTTAGTAAAGCTAAAATTTTTCGGCGTCGCGAAAGATAAGCTGTACAATTTGTTAAAAACTACATTTAAATAAATTCAAGAGAAATGTTTGAATTTTGCGCAGAAAGTTGTACATAGATTGAAATTATATCTGAAAACAACAGCATACATGTATATAAAAACAACACCATGTCATAACACAATGCCTATACAAACAATATCACACATGTCTATAAAAGAGTAACTAGAATTTAAAGACTGATGCTGAGACAATAAATTCCATTGCTGAGTAGGATATATACCCATTCGGACCAACTCGGCTATTTATGCGAGACAAAAAGTATGCCTTCGTTATATGTCGGCACAGTAATTTTCAGGAAATCGTACATTTTGTTCACGGACAATTTCTTCGCAAAATGGAATCCACAAAGTATTCGGACCACCTCTGCTATTTCTACGATTAGTTTGAGTATATGTTGGACCGTGAAGTTACGAATAAAAACATCGTTCAATTACTTCGCAACTTCTTAGTCAGACATTGTTTCGTAAATGAGTGAGGGTACAAATTTAAGTTAATGGCAGCTATCGACATACATTCGGGGTATGAGACATGATCCGTAGCATTGACCTTGAAGATGCAAGAGGTTATATACAATTTTATAGCTTAATCTTCAGACTTATAATACATCGGACTTTTAGGGAGAAAAATAAACTTATAACGTTTTGAATTCTCTCCGATATTGATTTTATAAAAAATATTGGACAAAGCAGACACGTCTTTCATACCTGCCTCTCAAAATCTTAAACGAAGCGTCAAATGGTCACAATAAATTACACGAATACGTGACTTTATTACAGTGATGTTTATCGCTCATCTCATAATAAGGACATCATTATGCAAGACAGGTTTTGTTTAATTATGTTTGTTGATCTATGCTGGAAAGTGTACAATACCAATGCTTATCCTGTGGAGTGAAGAAAACGGAGATGAATTATAATAATTACCGCCATTATGTACTATAATAACATATTCACTATTTATATAAGTCACGATCAAATTACAAAGTTCTTAAAGAAATATAAAAAAGATAATAAAATCTTGTAGTCTGAATCAGTTTGATATTAGGTAACTTTCGTTAATCTCAACATTATGTTTTCGTTGTATATGATTCGTCGTGATACTTTGCTTCCAAAGCAAAAATATGCTATTTAAACATAAAAAAGTGATCTCCGATTGAAATGACACAAAAACCCAGGATACGATTTCTATTGTAAATCACAAGTAATCTAATCGTATACATCACTTTGTCCATTGAAAGAATCCTTTGGTATACGGAACTATACCATATGTTTGAAAATCATGAAACTGTACAGCTATAACAAAGGATTATGTTCAATGTTTTCTTCACTTGTGTACTACGTTAATATGATATTGCAGTCTGTGAAAGTGTCCGCTTTATCGAGTCATTCAAATGCAGATTAATTAAGATCTTTGTTCGCATAAACTATATCTTGTGGATAAAATGCTTGTCATGATTAAACATGTGTTTGCTTTTTCAACTAAAGAAAATCTATCTATCTATCTATCTATCTATCTATCTATCTATCTATCTCTGCATGTCTATCTTTAACTCTCCATCCACCTATATATATATATATATATATATATATATATATATATATATATATATATATATATAGTATATATATATATATATATATATATATATATATATATATATATATATATATATATATATATAAAAGTTTTGTTCGTATTATTGTCCGTTTCTCTGTATACATGCATCCGTATTCATCTATTATTCTCTTGATAAATTGGTTGCTTCGTCATCAACGTCTCCGTTAAATACTCTTTCTTAACACCACATGTCCGTTACATATTTGTTTCACATCTCAACATGTCCGTTAAATACTCTTCGCGTATCCCAATTTGTCAATTAAATACTCTTTGCGTATCCCAACATGTCCGTTCAATACTCTTTGTTTACCCCAACATATCCGTTAAATACTCATTGCGTATCCCAAACGTTTCCGTTACATACTCTTTGCTATCCCAACATGTCCGTTCAATACTCTTTGCGTATCCCATCATATCCGTTAAATACTCATTGCGTATCCCAACGTGTCCGTTAAATACTCATTGTGTATCCTAACAAATACGTTAAATACTCTCTGCATATCCCATATCCGTTCAATACTCTTTGCGTATCCCATATCCGTTAAATACTTTTTCATAAGCCAAAACATCCATCCGATACTTTTTTCATATCTCAATAAATGTTACAGAGTAATTTTAAAATGTATCGTCCGAATATAAAGAATTGACGTCACTAGAGAACTCAGCACAAAATTATTTATAAAGCCACAACTGAAAAGTACTATTCTATTCAGCTTTCTTTCACTCTTCTTTTATTTCAGAGGCATATGACTGTGAGCCACACTTTAAAAGTCAGATGCGGTTTTGAAAATAGTGTAACCTGCAAAACTGCACCAAAAATCTATGCTATCTCTACCGTCCTACACCGATTGACAAGAGACTATATCCTCACTGGTGCTCGTTCTCTAATTATGTGTCCTATATTGATCTGTCATTAATTGGCAACTGATCCGATATGCTTCCTCAATTCATCGCCAATAATATCTGCAGCAAGTGTGTTGTATACCTATTATAAATGTGATTAATAGGTTTGTCATTGCTAGAATCTGGCACCAAATTCATAATCGATGAAGACGGTATTTTAGTGAGTGAATACACAATTGTCATCTTGGTTAAATTTTATTTTTAGGATTCTTAATAAATCAGCTGTGTTCTTGAAGGAAAGAATTCTTTGATTCTTGACATATGATTGTTTACCAAAATCTAAAACAAAATGGATCGAGCCATATGAATACATGTGAATTTTCGGGAAAATTCCTCGGTGACAGAGAAGGGAAATTACTTGTAAATAAAACCTATGTATGACGAATGACCGCTCAGCTTTCATAAAATGTTTCATCACTGAGTGAAAGCTGAACTTACATCCTGCATGATGATTATTAGTAACTGTGTTAGAATACTAGCATTAAGGCTGTGTGTTTATACAAGATAGCCATTGTAAAATAATTGTTAAGCCTGTGTGTTTACACACGATAGCCATGGTAAGATAATTGCATTAAGCCTGTGTGTTTTTACAAGATAGCCATGGTAAAATAATTGCATTAAGCCTAGGTGTTTAAACACGATAGCCATGCTAAAATAATTGCATTAAGACTAGGTGTTTATACAAGGTAGCCATGGTAAAATAATCGCATTAAGCCTGTGGGTTTACACAAGATAGCCATGGTCCGATAATTGCATTAAAGCAACGTTTGTATACAAGATAGCCATGGTACGATAATTGCATTAAGGCAACGTTTGTATACATGATTGATTGATTAATTGATTGATTGTAATTTTACGGCGCATCAGTACTGTTAGGCTATTTAGCGCCATACAAAAGGTTATATCTAGGATCATTTAAAAGTGGTAAAAGGTTTCGTATCGACCAGCGATATAAAACCAGAGTTGAGGGTAAAACGATAAAATGGCAACGGTAATAAATAAAGCTTCGCGATCAACGGGGAATGTAAATGGTGTATGTTAATTAAGACAGACGAAAAGGTATTTAAAATAAAGGACAGTATATGCATTATGTAAAACTGCACAAGGTGATAGCATTAAAGTTATAGCTTAGAATAGATGTTTACTTTTTTCAGGAATTCTATAATACAAGTCACGTTTAATTTATCAAAAGGTGCTTCATGTCATGCACATTGTAGTACTGATCGCGTGTAGGTGGGAGGTCGAAACACTCCATTATAAAATGCAAAACAGTGAATGGTTCATTGCAAGAAGCGCACTCTGGTGGGTCTTCGCCTTTAAGTAAGTGGGAATGGGTTATATAAGTATCACCAGTTCGAATTCTTCCAATGACTATCTCCTACCTACGGATGGTTCTGTAAGAAGGAGTCCATTCTCCTAGGGTTGGCTTGATGGCATGAAGTTTGTTATTGATGCCTGCCACTTTTGACGTATAGACTCTTTGATACTAGGTTTAAAATCAGTATATGGTATTTTAAAATCAGATGGTTTGAGGGATAGGGCCATTTTAGCAGCGCGATATGCTTTTTTCATTACCTTTAATACCAATATGGCTGGGTAACCAACATTATACTATATTGTGGGAGGTACTCAGCTTAGTATTTTTCACGAGAATATTGGTTAATAATAGATTTCCCAGTTTTCTATTGTGTAGTGTGTCACGTATATGCAATTAAATTGCCTGTGTGTTAGTTTTAAATTCTTTTTTTATATTTTTGTTTCATTACATTTTATTGTAAGGATAATATTTTTACTGGATTTGATATTTTTCCCAGTAAATTTAGTTCAATTCTTTTATCCTGTTTAGAAAAAAATGTTTGCTTCATTTTTATTTTTAGCTAACCTAGTTCTTAACCTTGGATCCGATTTTGTAAACATTGAATGAAAATGATTGGTCATTACCAAAGTCATGTTCAGCCCACGTGTTAGCTAAGTTGTAAACAGCCTTTCCTTTTTGTTTATTTCCAGCGTGAGAATCTGATTCTTAGATAAGGCTATTCAAGGCTACGTGCTAATTGGCATTTTTTTTTACTGCGCTGTTCAAATAGTGATCTCATAGCCGCGCCACGTGAGCTATCATGTGATCTAAAATCGTGGGTTAAAACAGACGTTTTCTAGTAGAATTGTCACTCGTAAAATTGTACCTTTGGGCTCAAGGTATTTGTCTTGCTGCTGCCATTTGAGTTGATTTTCGTATTTAAGAATAATTTATTCATCCTGGAAAATACTCTCCTTCAACGAAATACTTGGACAAAGACATTTACTAAATCATTCGGAATTCTAAAGCCGGAATACTATCCTTGATTCATAATTTTCATCAAGGAACTGTTGACAATACAACCTCTTATAGAAGACGTCATCGCCTTCCATATTGGAACTTCATCGAGATTCGAAGCTGGATTCAATTAGAATTGTTTAGTGATAGGACTTATATTTTTGAATTCTAGGATTAATTGTTTTGATTATATTTACAAACCGTAAGTCCTATTTCATATTTTTACCTTGTTTTCTAGGGAAATAAATTATTTTGTTAAAATTTACAACGCTCCTTTACTTCACTCTTTTCTTTTGTTAATTTTGTACGAGCCTACACGTAACAAAAGAAAATTGTGGGCTCGTCCGGGATATATGAATTTTGGCTAAAATATTTCAGAAAATTGTTTTTTGAAATTTAAATTCCCCTAGTTTTTAAATCCCAAGTACTATTTCACATTTTTTTTGAAATCTTTAGTGAAAACAACAGGATTTTTCACAATGTCATCAAAAGTGGAGACTTTTCTTTCTAGACCTACTCAGGAGCAGTTGGATAGTTTGAAAAAAGATGCGTTGCTTGAATTTGCCAGAAAATACGATCTTTCTGAGGCAAAATCATCCTTAACGAAACAAGAAATTAAAAACACTTTGATTCAGTATTTGGTAGAGAAGAATGTTTTTGATAAAAGTGTTTTGGCTTTGGTCAGTAAGTCTGTATCAGACTCTGAAATAAAAGTAAAGGAATTAAAAATGAAATACAAGATGGAATTATAGTTAAGGAAGCTGGAGCTTCAGAAAGATAAAGAGGAGAAAAAATTGCAGTTGCAATTAGAAGAGAAACAATTGCAACTGCAATTTGGAAAAGAGGAGAGAGAGAAAGAGATAGGAAAGAGAATGATAAACAAATGAAATTGCAATTTGAAGAGAAGGAGAGAGAGAGACAGGAGAGAGAGAAAGATAAACAGTTACGATTAGGAGAGAGAGAGAGAGAGAGAGAGAGAGAGAGAGAGAGAGAGAGAGCCAGATGAAACTACAAAGAGAGAAGGCTGAAAGGGAATTTCAAATTAAAATGAAAGAAATGGAGATGGCAAGAGAAAAGCATGATCTCAATTCACATACAAATTCAAGTTTTGACATTACAAAAAAATATTTGGCTAGTCCCCCCTTTTAACGAAAAGGAAGTAGACCAATATTTTCTTTATTTTGAAAAAGTTGCTGAAAATTTAAAATGGCCAAGGTAGTATTGGACTCAATTATTACAGTGTGTTCTTTTTGGCAAAGCACGAAAAATCTATGCATCCGTGTCAGTACAGCAAAGTGCTGACTATGATTTCGTTAAGGACTGTATCTTAAAGGGTTATGAGTTAGTCCCTGAGGCTTATCGGCAAAAATTCAGGAACTATGAAAAAGAAGCTGGACAAACTTATGTTGAATTTGCAAGAGAAAAAGAGCAGTTATTTAAGACATGGTGCTTAGCCGAGAAAGTTGAACATGATTATGAAAGTCTCAAACAACTTGTATTACTTGAAGAGTTCAGGAGCTGTGTTCTTAATGACATTAAGACCCATCTTGAAGAGCATGAGGTTTAAACCTTCGAAAATGCTGCTCATGCTGCTGACAAGTATTCCTTAACTCATAAAGTTCCTGTTGTAAGTAAGGCTTTCACTCAGCAGTCTTTTGGTAGAAAGGTATTTCAGCCTAATACGACTCCTTCTAAAACTCAGTCTGGCACAACTTTTAAAAATCAAGCTTCTGATAAACTTGATTCAAAATCCTTGTCTCTTCCGATGTGTACCTATTGCAAGAAAAAAGGACACGTCATTTCTGATTGCTTCAAATTGAAATATAGGCATCAGAATCAAGATAGACCTGTTCCAAATGCTCTTATTTCTAAGAGGTCAAGGTCACGGTTATGTATTGAAAGCAATGCATTTGTTGGGTCTAATAAACCCCAGTCTGATTCTATTATAGAGAATTATGTACCATTCATGTCGAAGGGTTCTATATCACTCTTGGGTGATTTGGCCAATCCTATCCCTATTAAAATTTTATGGGATACAGGAGATTCTCAGAGTCTTTTATTATCAGGTACTTTGCCTTTTTCTGAGAAGTCCTGTCCTAATGAGAGTGTTCTCATTCAGGGAGTTGAGTGCGGATTTGTTAATGTTCCTCTCCATTCTGTAAACTTGTCATCAGACTTACTTTCAGGACCTGTGACAGTCGGTATAGTGATTACTTTACCCGTTGAGGGCATTCATTTGTTACTAGGCAACGACCTAGCTGGAGACAAGGTTGTGTTTAGTCCACTTGTAACTGACAACCCTTGTTTAGATCAGAAAGTTGATCCAATTGAAAAAGAATTCCCTGATTTATACCCAGCTTGTGCAGTTACCAGAGCTATGGCAAAGAAAGCTCTTGAGAATGATTTTGATAAGGAAAATATTCCTTAAGCTGACACATGTATTGGTCAGACTTTTGATGAGGTCATTTTCACTACTTGTTTGGATCAATCAAAAGATATTGATCACAGTGGTCGTCTTTTAACTACTCATTCTCTTTTATCTAATCATTCTGACAAACGACAATCACTTGTCGTCGAACACGAAAACGATCCTGAGATCTTCTGTTTGTTTCAGAGGGCCATTAGTGAAACTGAAGCCACTGAAGTACCTGTCTGTTATTTCATTAAAAATGGAATTCTTATGAGACAATCGAGACCTCCCGAGGTACCTGCTGGTGACGAGTGGTCAATGGACTCTCAGATTGTAGTTCCAAAATCTTACAGACAGGAAATACTTAGTTTGGCCCATGAAACTCCTCTGGCTGGTCATTTAGGGATAAATAAAACTTATCACAAGATCTTGACTCACTTTTATTGGCCAAATATCAAAAGTGATGTTTGTAAATACTGCAGATCTTGTCATACTTCTCAAATGGTAGGAAAACCCAATCAGAAGATACCTAAGGCTCATCTGCAACCAATTCCTGCATTTGACGAACCATTTAGTTGAATTATGGTAGATTGTTTTAGTCCCTTACCTAAGACCAAGTCCAGCAACCAATATTTGTTGACCATTATGTGTGCGTCAACAAGATTCCCAGAGGCAATTCCTTCGAGGAATATTAAAACCAAAACTATAGTAAAGGCTTTGATAAAGTTCTTTACTCAGTTTGGCCGTCCCAAATCTGTTCAATCTGGTCAAGGGTCAAATTGTATGTCTGGAATTTTCCAGCTTGTTATGCCTGCATTTGGCACTCAGCAATTCAAGTCAAAAGTGAAATTATGGTTTCACAGAACTTTAATTGAGGGAACGTTTGAATCTTGTAATAGAGTTCATTCTCTCTTGCTCATTCTTTAAAATTTTCTTCAAATTAGATTTTACGGCCCTTACAAAATAAAGAAGAAAATGAATGAGTTAAATTATAATAATAGTACTCTGATCTAAATAAATTATTGGAGTACTAGTATTTTGAAAACAATACCCAAGTAAATCTTGAAATTAATTTAGTTGTTCCTGTTCCACCAGCTGAGGATGTAAGTGAAGAAATTCAATCGGACTCAGTTGATCTTGGAGCAACAAATCTTCGGAATTCGGAAATTATGAAAACTCTGGACCAGAAACTTTTACATTTGCAACAACCAGAAAGGAATGAACTTAAACAGTTATTATTTGAATATGAGCACGTGTTTTCAGATATTCCTACGAGGACAAACAAAATTTTTCATGATGTTGAAATTGTAGATTCAAAACCTGTGAAACAACACCCATACAGGATGAACCCTCTCAAACAGGAACACTTGAAAAATATATGTTCTGTATAAACTGAGGATGACTTTTCTATCAGCACCCAAGTCAGTGTGCGCTACTACTTTAAGTAGATCTAGAGATTTCAAGCATTTTGCTTTCAAGTTCTTTAGGTGTGGAATAAAAGTCGGTTTTCTGTCGAAGATAATACCTAAAGACTTTGTTTCCTCAACAACTGGAATAGGTGTTCTGTCCAGCGTGAGTTTAGGTTCATCATGATGTCTTCGTAACTGACAGAAATGCATACATACCGTTTTTTATTTCGAGAATTTGAAACCGTTAGTAGTGGCCCAATTTTGAATCTTGTTGATATTTTGCTGTAGTTGTCTTTCAATTGTATACATGTGCTTTGATCGATAACATTTTAGAAAGTCATCAACGTATAAGGAGCAATGAACACCAGGAGCCAGACACTTGGTGATGCTAGTGATTTTGATGTTGAAAAGCGTCACAGATAAAATACTGCCCTGGGGCACACCCATCTCTTGCTCCTGCATATCAGAGAGGGTGGAGCCCACTCGTACCTTGAATTCTCTGTCTGAGAGAAAGTTTGATATGAAAGAGGGCAGACGGCCTATTAGACCCAGATCTTGCAGGTCATTTAGTATCCCGTTCTTCCATGTCGTGTCATAAGCCTTTTCTAAATCAAAGAAAACCGCTGATAAATGTTCCTTCTTGATAAAGGCGTCGCGAATAAATGTTTCCAGTCTAACCAGATGATCATTGGTGCTACGACCATAACGAAAGCCACTTTGGAAAGGAGATATTAAATTGCAGGTTTCCAAATACCATACAAGCCAAGAATTGATCATTCGTTCCATTGTTTTGCACACAGAGCTCGTCAGTGCAATGGGTCGATAGTTGGTAGGATCTGCGCTATCTTTACCTGGTTTGGGAACTGGTATTACTGTTGCTTCTTTCAAAATTTTTGGTACATTACCAGTAATCGATAAATCATTGAAGATTTCCAGAAGAACTGTTAATGATGGTTCTGGAAAGTGTTTCCAAAACTGGTAATGTATATCGTCAGGCCCTGCGGATGTATCATAGACCTTATTCAAAGATTCCATACGCTCCAACAATGAAAACGGTTGATTATAACTTTCTGAATTATTCGATGTGAATTTCAACCGCGTCTTTTTTTTTCTTTGGTTTTTAATCTTCGGAAAGCTTCTGAATAATTAGACGCTGATGAATTTTTAGAGAAACTATCAGCAAGTATATTAACTATTTCAAGTTTGGAATTGAAATTGTTATTTAGTTTCAGATGTCGGAATGAATTTTGTTTTCCTTTTCCATTTAGTTTGCTGATGGTGTCCCAAACTTTCTTTATAGAGGAACGAGAATTTAAAGTTGAAACATATTTTTCCATGATGCTGTTTTACTTTCTTTAATCGTGTGGCGAGCTTTGGCCCGAACAATACGGTACTTAGTTAAATTTTCGGACGTTGGACGACTATTAAATTTTTTCAGTGCTTCACGGCTTCTTTACATTCTTTGGTAAACCACGGTTTTTTGGTTCTTTTACAGTTCGGTGTGGACTTAGGAATGGATTCCTCTGCAATCTCAATTAATATCTTAATAAAATATCGAATAGGGTTATTGTCGCTTAGAACGGTATCCCTGTTAAGCCTAGCTGTACAAAGTGTTTCAAACTTGGTCCAGTCGGCCTTCTTTAAATTCCACTGTGGAATTGCGTCATCAATTGTTACGTTGGTGTTCTTAAGAGAGATTCGAAACTGGTCACAGCTGTGAAGGTTATCAGCGACCTTCCAATTATAATCCAAAAGTAGCGAGAACATATTGTCAAATCGATACACGCGTATGTACCCGTTCCTGGGTGTAAGTACGTCGGAGATTTGGCGTTATATAGATGCAAATCGTGCATAGAAATGAAGTCTTCTACTTTGTGGCCTCTGTCATTTATGTGATTTGATCCCCATAAAAAGTTATGGGCATTAAAATCCCCAAGTAAAACAAATGGCGCAGGTAGTTGTTGAACAAGAGTGTCTATTTCATTTGGTAGTGGGTTGGTATTTGGTGGTATGTAAATAGAACAAATGTCAATCACTCGATGTAGAGTGACACTTATAGCAATGGATAGCAAATTTGTGCTTAAAGGGATGACGCTATGAGGGGCTCTATTATTCACAGCAACAGAAACTCCTCCTGAGGCCCTGTCAACATTCTGAAAGTAGGTGTTAAACAGGGAATAGTTTTTAAGTGTGATGTTATCCGTATCTTTTAAAAGGTTTCCTGAAGGCATAGTACTGCATGATCATATTCGTTTAAAAGCAGGAGAATATCATTGTAATTGGCCTTAACTCCTCGACAATTCCATTGTATGATGGTGTTCTTCATTATAAGTTTAAAGTGGAGATTGTGGAGCTAGGTTAGACCTTTCGTGGAGACTATCTGTGTGGTTATTTCTCTGGGGGAATTATGGGGATGAATTTTTGGCGGTAATTCTGGAGCCACCTTGAGAACATGGAGCAGTTTCTTCTGCATCCATGCTCTCAAAGTCTCCAAACCTATTATAGAATTTGATGGGGTCATTTGACCCCTTTTGCTGCCTATTTCTTTGAGATTTGTTTGTATTCCTTGATGATTTCGGTGGTGGGGTATTATTGAAAGTTGTTTGAGTAGATGCTGTGTTTTTCTGTGTTTGGTAATGGGGGTGTTAGAGCTTGCTGTTGAATCAGGTGGATCTGTCTATGTTTGAGCATCCTTCGTTGTTTTGGGGTTGTTTTTCACTACAGTGGAAAAGGATGCGCCAGGAAGAGATGTTTTTGCCTGTACATTTTTTCTGGCTTCTGGATAGGGAATGTTAGATGTGTACTTTACCCTCTGTATTTCCTTCTCCTATTTCCAGGTATCACAATCCTTGGAATTGGCGTGCTGCTCCTTTCCACAGTTGACACAATGCGGAGTTGCTCTACACTCAGATTCCTGATGAGAATGGTCTCCGCATCGGCCACATATTTGGCTTTTTGAGCAGCGGTCTTCATGATGGCCATATTTCGGACACTTATAGCATCGAAAGGCGTTCGGAATGTGTATCTCAACTTTCACTTGCAAAAAGCCAACTTTGACAACTCTGGGTACTGTTGGTTTGTTGAAGGTGAGTATAATGGTGTTGGTATCCTGTAGAATCCTGTTACGTTTAATACGTATTTTACGTACTGCAGTGACACCTCTGCTTTTCATCCCTTCAATGATATCTGTGTCGCTGACTCCGGCCAAGTCACGAGAGCGAATCAAGCTTTTGCACGTATTGAGTGTTGTGTGGGCGAATGAGGTCACTAGAATATCGAAGAAAGTTTTCATTTTCTTGATATTTTCTGTTTGTCCTCGTCGCTCACACTCAACATAAAGGCAGCCCAATTTCAACTTTTTAACAGTTTTGGGTGTACCGATCGATCCCGTTATTGTCTTTTCAATCACAAAGGGAGAGAATGCGGTAAGTGGTTTTGAGGCATCTTTAGATTGTATAACCATGAAGCGTGGAAATGAATCCACACTACACGGTTCGTCATTTGAGTCAGATCCAGTTTTCGTTCGTTTATGTTGATTGTTTTGGAATTCTCCATGTTGGTTTGGTTAAAATTCAGCACCCGTGTTCCCTGCCCACCACGGAGCCCAACAAGGGGATACTTTTAAAGTGCCAGGGATTCACAGATGTTATACTCAGTAGGCAAAGTCACCTCCTGATTCATCCCGTAAAATATCCTCAGTCGGTAAAATTACCTCCCAACTGACCCTTTAAGCCACCGCCTTCTAGGAAGTCTTCTAAAAGTTGGGAAAGGGAAAGTTAAAGGGATAGAATGTAGGGGCAACAGTGGTATCAAGAGAGATACAAAGAGAAAGATAAAGAAAGTGAGCGAGTAGACAAAAACTTCCTAGGGCTCGTTGTGACCAGCCGATTTCTCTAGACCGGGCCCATCCCAACCACCCGTCTAGAAGGAGTAGAGGCTAAATCAGTGTACTGCATCGGAAGGCCTCTGCTCAACTACCGGGATACTTTCCTCCCCCGACACGGGATGCAACCCACGGCAAACAGGTTGCCTCTACTTAGTCGCCTCTTACGACACGTAGTGAGGACACGTCGGGCTAATTCAACAACCCCGGACCCGCAGGGGGAGTTTGTATACAAGATAGCCACGGTACGATAATTGCATTAAGGCAACGTTTGTATACAAGATAGCCATGGTACGATATTTTGCATTAAGGCAACGTGTGTATGCCAGATAGCCATGGTACGATAATTGCATTAAGGCAACGTTTGTATACAAGATAGCCATGGTACGATAATTGCAGTAAGCCTAGGTGTTTACACAAGATAGCCATGGAACGATAATTGCATTAAGGTAACGTTTGTATACAAGATAGCCACGGTACGATAATTGCATTAAGGCAATTTTTGTATAGAAGATAGCCATGGTAAGATTAAGGCAACTTTTGTATACAAGATAGCCATGGTAAGATAATTGCATTAAGCCTGTGTGTTTATACAAGATAACCATGGTAAGATAAGTGAATCAAACCTAGGTGTTTACACAAGATAGCCATGGTACGATAATTGCATTAAGGTAACGTTTGTATACAAAATAGCCATGGTAAGATAATTGCATTAAGGCAATTTTTGTATAGAAGATAGCCATGGTAAGATTAAGGCAACTTTTGTATACAAGATAGCCATGGTAAAATAATTGCATTAAGCCTGTGTGTTTATACAAGATAACCATGGTAAGATAAGTGAATCAAACCTAGGTGTTTACACAAGATAGCCATGGTAAGATAATTGCATTAAGTCCAGGTGTTCATACAAGATAACCATGGTAAGATAAGTGCATTAAGCCAATGGTTTTATACAAGATGTTTTTGAGCTTGATTTTCGTGATAGTCACTTTAGAGTTGACTGTATAGAATATTGAATAATTTCCTCTAAGCTTTTCACATATATAGGTCCAACCAAATTGTAACCGCTCTTTATGTTCGATTCGACGGAAGGAAGATGCGGACACGGAAGAGCAATATTTCGACTTAAACTTCGATGTGGTCATTATTTCGAAGTTTTGGTGAGGATTCTGACATTAATCTTTTAGATTATGTCTTTGATTGTGACGTTGCATAAAACAATCTTCTGTCTACTCACTCCAAAAATACAATTAAGACAGTAGTAGTCCAGTTGTCATTTGAAATTAAAGCTGCTCCAATGGCCTTGCAGCAAAGAATTTTGCACCTGGCCAACGAATAATAAAATCTTTGATCCAGGCATATAGGAAAATCTGAAAACTATTAACTGTAAATGACAATGGAGCTATCAAAAAAGTTATAATAACACCATAGATGATATAGCATCAATAATTCGATGTTGCTAGTTTCTTTACTAGCCTCTCAAGTTAGAGCTCGACGAGGTAAGCAGGTAGGCATCAAAGAATAGTAAATAAATCCATGCTAATTACGTTATGGGAATATAATTTAAGATACCTGAGCTGGAATTAAGATCGCGTTACAAGAGCCGCGGTAGCTCAGTTGGAAGAGCGTCGGACGCGGTTTCCATACCCGCTCAAGCTATCCCGGGTAGGCTGATTCGGTATGTCCTTGGTAATGGCATCTACCTCCAGTCTATTCGACATGATATAAATAATGTGTTAAACGTGCCGTTACGAAAAGAACAACACAATAAAGCTAAAACTAAGATCACGTTACAAGTTTTCCCAAAATGTAGTAAACAGTTCTATTGCTATTGTGAAATATATCAGTTAATGATCAGTCAAGCATATACAAAATAATTCTTAATTGGGCGGCGTCTTTTTTCTTTTTCTACATTTTTAACTTTCTCAACTTAATGTTAAACATTGGCTTAGATTTTAATTTAAAACATGTATTGATATTGTTTATCCATTATTCTGCATTGTCATGATTGTACACAACAGTCAACTCATTATCTTACCTTTTCCAAGATACTATAGTACGGAAATCCTATCTCATCATTAAAATGGAATGTTTAAACCACACAGTCATCCAAAAAGCAGAATGCCTTAGCAAGTGTAATAAGACAACTGACTTGATGCAACATTATACAACCTCAAATGAGTTTGAATTCCAAAATGTTATTTTGCCACGTAAAATTCTCTCATGCATGATGCCACGAGAACAAAAACAACACTCTTCCCATGGCCTTCACGGCTATATTACGAAAAAATAGAAACCATCAGTAGCATCTGGAAACCTTGAACATACAAATTGTTATAAAACAATCTTTTTACATTGAGTTGAATCTGCAAGATGTATTTAACATTTGTATGATTGAATAGTGAATATTAAGTTTCCATTCAAAGTCACATTAAGATTAGCAAAGAGCTTTGGATGTGTGTGTGTGTGTGTGTGTGTGTGTGTGTGTGTGTGAGAGAGAGAGAGAGAGAGAGAGAGAGAGAGAGAGAGAGAGAGAGAGAGAGAGAGAGAGAGAGACGGGGGGGGGGATTGAATGTAGAAATACAGGAATATATTAATAAAATTGAAGGTACAAACCTGACATATTCTGCAAAGTTTCATGAATAGGTCATACCCATCATTCTCATTTACATAATCTGCATGACGTATCAGTACACTGTTCTTAGTATGAGTTATTAATATGAATTTCTTTCTTAAGTTGGTATGTCATATTTACAAATAATATTTGCGGAAGGGCTAGAATTCTCAGCATATTTAGTGTCTACAAATAATGTTACGTAGATGTTGGTAAAGGCATATAGTTTGGAACATAACTCAAAGAAAAGTCTCTGAACATATTTCAAATACAATTCTTAATGACAGGAATAACGTTTCTAGAACTTGTTTCTTTTTTTTTTAATCGATCTCATGAATTTACATGCACAGTGTGCCTTGAATTAAATCTTGTTACTGGGTGAATTTTCACACCACTTTCAGTTTTTATTGGCTATATCATACCATGAAAATGGGAGCTCATCCCTTTACCAAGGACACAATGAGGCGGATGACCGTTAGATTCCAAATCCCACGCTCTCCCAACTGAGCTGCCGCAGCTCACTTCATTGAATTTAAGAAAGGTGTCTTTCATTTAAACTTTAGTATACAAAGTTTGTGAAGTTTGCTAGTTTTAATTTACACAAACAATTTTTCCAGACCTATGACAAAGAAGGGCGGATTAACAAAAATCTAACAACAGCACCAAAAACAACAGAAATAAGAATAATTTATCTTGACAACAACAACAACTACTGATACTACTATCACTACTGCTTATACTACTAATACTATTGCTGATGCTGCTACAACTCACACTATTACATCAACTATTAAACATAAATCTCTAGCTTATATTATTATTATATTATTATTATTATTATTATTATTATTATTATTATTATTGCAATGAAAAATTATGAGAAAAGATTTCAAGTTCACAGAAATGCACTACATCATGTCTTTTGTTAGCGACTCTTAAGCTCCGCTGTTAATGGATTCAGAATAGAATAACATATTTCACATAAACTGGGCATTTTATTCAGCTTATATCTACATTTGGCGATACGATTATTTTGGTATAGATTTAACGTGAGATAATATGACTTAATTATTGTTTTCAGACTCTTTTGGTCTATAAATAATGAAAATACGTGTGTTAATTAAAACATTAATATTTTATTCAAAAGCCCATCTTTAATGTAAATACAACAAGTTTACGCTTTAAACATAAATAAATTTCTTAAATGATATTAAACCTAATCGTTAATTAATATTTTGTGAAGAAATTGTTTAAGTAAACGTTCGCACATATAAGATAAAATAACCTTATTCAACGCAGTTTAACACACGGACGTGATACAAGTCTATCAATTATTAGATTAGACGTGTCGTTTTACTAGCATTGCTATTTGAAACAAAATATATCCTGTGAATTTTGACCTACATTAAGACTTTACACTTAATTAAATTGGAAACTATTCATTTGTCTTGTGTGTGTGTGTGTGTGTGTGTGTGTGTGTGTGTGCAAAGAATTGGAGATTGTTGCTTCTTTTCCGATTTTTCAATTTCTTTTATGATTTTAGGAAGTGCCATTTGTGTGTATGCATTTCTAAAGGTTATGGAAAACAATATTGCTCATTAAGCCTTCGGGAAAGACTATCCTGCATTCACACCTTGACATAAAAATAATGAGATCAAAAGTTCCAGAGTTTATCTCTTCCACAATTTCAGAAGATAATGACAGGCAATCTTAGATCATTGAAAGAAAAAGGAAAGTGATTTTCAATTCATAAATCACGGTTTAATCTTGATGAGGGATCTTTTGTAAGTTGATGAATACCGCTGTTCAAGAGTTGTTTGTCTTTCTCCTCGATTCATTATCTGCGCATATTCATCTAACTAAGTGATAAAATCCATTTGCACTACTGCCCTTCAATTAAACAGTCATGTGATACGAGATAATCCTTTTGAACCGAATGCCTCGATCCTCTTGCGCGCTGATAAATAGTGCCGCTCAGTGAGTATGAGCACCTAAGTAATTATGGAGGCTAATTGTTTCGCACTTTTTATCCATGGGACATAAACACTATAATCATTGTGGAACAAATTAGGGAGATAAAAGACCTCGCTTTTGGACCGTATTTTCTTGTAACTGAGTCTTAAAATCTGATACAGACTATAAATATCTCTAATATAGAATATCAAAGCGTAGAACACTGAGTGATACTACAAGGGTGTACCTTAAATTCAAAGTGGTGACACTAATTAAATGAAAATATATATCCACGATAATGGAAAGATTTATATTCTCCATCTTGAGATCAATGATTGTCCCTCTTTCTCAGGAAATAATCCAGGAACTGACTTAGTGCGATGGCATCCAAGTATGACCGAATGACAGTATGCATCTAATCATTCCTAGTTTTGGATATCAGACTTTCATTGCTTTCAACTTTCATTGTTTGGTCTTTTACGCTTCAGATTTAAATGAAAATAGTTCCACTTGGAATTTCGTACAAAAGTTATAGATGGTGTCAGAGAATATTTCACCCAGTTCATGCTAATATGAAAATGAGATACTGTATGGCTCTTTGGCTATCGAGATTAATTCAATAGCTAAACGGACAAGAATCTGACCAGAATAATACCAAACATTACGAAGGTGCTTTTATGGCTAATGGTGCATTCAATCCTAAACTTACTTCCGTGAGAAAAGTTAACGTACAAAAGAATACAATGACACTGATGAAATAAAAATATTTATAGGTTCTTTCTTATAGGCAGGATCGAACTGCAAACTACAAAGACCCTAACTAATACACCGGCAGATCGAGGTCGATGTAGTTTGTTAAGAACAATCAGCACAATACACAAAATAATGCGACAAAAGACTAGAATCTATACTGTTTGCAGCTAAACCCGATTTATTAGCGAGTATAGACGATATTTAAATTGCATCTAGTATATTAAAATAAAGTACACGAATGAAGAGAAGAATGGTACATACATACATACATACATACATACATACATACATGCATGCATACATGCATACATACATACACACACATACATACATACATACATACATACATACATACATACATACATACATACATACATATATGCATATAAGTAATATTATTTATGCAATTATTTGCATAACAAAAAAACAATATTAATGTTTAATAGATGTCATAGTGGTATTGATGGATATCAGGGTTGTACTTGTGGATATCAAAGTTGTATTGACGGATATAAGAGTTGTTTTGATTTAAACTTTGATTTGCTCGTTATTAGACTTTTCAGATACAGCTAATATTCGTTCAGCCTAGAATTTCACTCAACATATACTTCAGTAGGTGTCAAATTGACCCTCCTACCTTCGAAATTACCGAGGACTATACGTATAAATTCTATTGCGATCTGATTGAGAGAGATTCTGACAAGACTAATATAATGTTCAACTAAGTTTGAAAATCTTTATTTTCGTTAAGAGACAGTAAATGTGTACACAGCTTAAGCAGCACCATGAGTAATTTTGTACTGGAATTAAATTGTTACAAATTATCTTTCCTGTATTTTAGCAAATAATCACCTAATAAAATGGCGCCCAAAGTGATTTTACAATGATCCTTTTTTTCTGCGGAGAATGTCATTTGAAAGAGTCTTGCATTAATTTTTGCAAGGCTCAAGCAATAATATAATGTATTGTCTTTTATTGTTTTTGGTTTATGATTATGACTACAGTGAACTGTAAGTTACAAATAACGTGGCATTACATATGCAGCAATGGGACTTGCACAAACTGAGTACATGCACTGAACTTGCACAAATTTATTACATGCACTGCATACAATGTATTGTCTTTTATTGTTTTTGGTTTATGATTATGACTACAGTGAACTGTAAGTTACAAATAACGTGGCATTACATATGCAGCAATGGGACTTGCACAAACTGAGTACATGCACTGAACTTGCACAAATTTATTACATGCACTGCATACAAAGCGACAACAAAAGAACTTGTTAAAAGTGATACATACACTACATGATTAGCGATATACCATGAAACATGCAAATAATGAGTATATCTACTGTTGCATAGTGATATACCATGGAGCTTATACAAACGGAGTACATCTACTGAATGGCTGATGATATACCATGAAGCCTGTGCAAAATGAGTACATTTACTGCATGCATAGTGATATACCATGAAGCCTGTACAAATTAAGTACATTTACTGCATGCACAGTGATATACCACGGAGCTTGTACAAAAGGAGTACATCTACTGCATGACTGATGATATACCATAGAGCTTGTACAAACTGTGTACATGCACTGTGTACGCGGTGATATACCATGGAACTTGCAAACATTGATCATATGCATTGCATATGCAATCCCAGGTAACAAATCAATGTTGCAACAGCATTGCAGCAACGTTGTTCTAAAGCTGTTCTAACGTTGTTCTAAAGCTGTTCTAGCATTGTGACAACGTGATTGATGCCTGGTGGACTTGCTGGAATGTTGCTATAACGTTGTTTAACGTCATAATATAACATTCCTACAACATCCTGACAACATTCAACAACTGTATTGAAAACGTGGAGGTCCAAATCTACAATTAAACATTATAAAAATATCAATATGAGCATCTATGTAGGAAGAGTAGCGATAGCAAGATTTTTAAGTTGGCAACCATTGTGGCCATATTGGATGTTAGATCAGCACCATTTTCATTTGGGACAAACTAAACATCATAAGCCATTTGGCCATAGAACACAATTAATTTTACTATATATTCTCTACATTTGTTTCTCAGTACTGAACTTTCCACTGTGTGACAATCAATACAACCCATATGTTAATCTAAAATACCTTCTAAGATGACTTCACGGTGAAGTTCTTGTCAAAGGTTCACCGGCATTTTTTTTGAAAGGCTTGACTGTAAACACACCAACATGCAATGGAACACAGATTTCACTTCCGGATCATCACCAGGACCTTATTACTCACTGTACACTGTCGCTGAAACACACACAGACAACCACACCATAAGCTCATATTCTAAAGAATAAACAATTGCCTTTTAATCCATACCAAGAATGCCTAAATCTAACTCTTGTATCACTATCAAACGGAGACAGGAAAAAAATGCTCTAAAATGGACTGGGACTACATTCGTGAGTACTGAACCGGAATTATTAATTGTGGCCTGATTCCATTTGACATCCATCGAGAAGAAGCAGCGATACAATGACATTGCACGCGAGTTCACGCGGGTGCCCAAGTCACACAAAAATCGTTTGGAAACCAGTGACGCGTGAAAACTCCTGCAAATTTGGAAGAATCTACACAAAGAAAAAATGGTAAGGAAACTTCTTTAATCAAAAATTCTTCTATCCAATTTAACGTATGCAGATAAACATTATGCTACATCTGTGTGTGTAAAGTTTGTGGCAATCCACCAGTTAGTTTAGGAGGAGTAGGGATAACAAACTTGTGTTAACGAATGGACAAACCATCTAATGAACTCTTCTAGTTGACTACCACTAAGAAGGGTGAAGACATAACTAGTATATTTTCATATCGTGGCCTATTCAACAGCTACATTTCGCTTAAGGTAAATGATATTTTCCACACGTTGCTATGGTGAAAATCGTCACTTTTGTAATGAGAGGACTAGTTTTTATATAATCATATATACGCTAATTACCAACTAAAGAGGGCATGTCACTTACATTCTCGCTGTTGGAGGGACCCCAGCTATGACCTGCATCATACAGTGTATATCTTCTATGGCTTGCCTAATATTGAAATCAAGATAGTTAAACAGGGAAAATTGCAAAGCAGCTGTTGTGTGACAGTCTATTTAGCCAGCGGAAATAATTCTTTTCCGTCGTCTTGGCTTATAGGCTCTGAGGCTCTTAGTTTCCTAATAAAAACTTCAGTTGCATTTTTTCTCGAATTTGTTGTTTTGATTGACTAGTAAAATCGTACTAGTTGATAGATATGCGATAGCCCTTGGCCTCAATATGCTTTTCTGTGCTGTTTTATAGACCCTACAGAGCACTGGAAATAGTCTGAACTATTATATTTGCGAAACGTTACGAAATTTTCTCCTTAATAACTGTTTAAATGACTAACTAGAGAGGCATTTTCAATTACTGGGTCTCTCGCATTTGTTGTTGACATTGCGAATATCACGTTCATTCGTTTGCTTGTTTGAAAGTTTCATTTGTGACTTAGTGAACACGTCCACATGGTTAACTTTATCATCTCTACTTTCAAATGGACGAAACAGCTTGTTTAGTTTATTCATAAACAAATGTAATAAATCGGAAAGAGTCTGTTACATGAAAGTACATTGTTTGTCAAATTGAACTTGAAGTAGTTCCTAATACACCATTCTATTTTTGACACAGATGTCGTGCAATATGAAGCAGTACATTATGGAAAATTAATGAACGATTCGGACAATATAAAGTTAACGGAGAAAAACATGAACATATAATAAGTAGTGGTATAACATGGCATAAATAGTGATATAACATGATACTTGTATAAACCTATCACATGCCTATTTCTGTTAGTATATTATACAATTTTTCCTGCATTTTCTTATATATTCCACAGATTCTATAAAATGAGAACTTATTTAACTTTCTACACTGTCGTTATACATTCTCATATGATGTATTATTTGATAACATAAAATACTTATTTAACTTTCTACACTGTCGTTATACACTTTCATATGATGTATTATTTGATAACATAAAATACTTATTTAACTTTCTACACTGTCGTTATACACTCTCATATGATGTATTATTTGATAACATAAAATACTTATTTAACTTTCTACACTGTCGTTATACACTCTCATATGATGTATTATTTGATAACATAAAATACTTATTTAACTTTCTACACTGGCGTTATACACTCTCATATGATGTATTATTTGATAACATAAAATACTTATTTAACTTTCTACACTGTCGTTATACACTCTCATATGATGTATTATTTGATAACATAAAATATCACAAAGAAATACAAAAGGTCTTTTATGTTCAATCTACAGTAAATTATTGTATTTTGGGTGTTAAATGATTTTTGCACAACTACTCATTAATCTGTCTTTATCATGTTTGTATGCTCAAGGACAAGTATAATTCTTTTGCCCTCATGTACGTAGCTTTTGTATATGCCGTGGTGTTTTGCTCTGCAGAGAAACTTAAAGTTCCGTTTGACCACGTGATGCCATTGATGTTTTGTCAACAGAATACATATTATCTGATTTGTAATATCTGCCAATTATGTGGTACGTGATGCCATGACGTCACTTATCAGTGAATGTGTGAAAGAATAGCTTATAATTATAACAAACCTTAGCCTTTTGTCTACAGACTTTGATGCAGTACACGGCAATATGGAGTCTGTATGTCGTGAAAATGATTTGCCACTGGCACTTCTAATAATCCATTTAGTGACAAGGAGAAGTGGATTTTGAATAACACTTGGACTAATTGAACATGGGCTTGTTTTTCTGCACCTACTGTTTGCAAATTAAATGGATTCCAGTCATTTCTATACAACTTTGACAGAAGTTCCTAAAAAAGATAACCTGGCATGTATGGGCCATAAGCAGCATTTTATGATGAAGACAACAACACAGTTCTCCGTGTATTTTGGTAACAATAATCATATTAGGCCCAAAATCACCTGTCTGGAATATTTTCATATTTTCTCTGCTCAGATGAGCTTCTGTACATAGAGTTATTGTACCACAATAGATAATACATTTGTCTATACATAATTGGTCGGTGAATCTTGAATTTAACTCTATAACCACTTTCTTGACATCATAGTTGTGGGTTCAAGGCAAAATGTACCAAATGTAAGACTTTATTCTCAGGGCCGGTCTTAGGCAGATTGGACCGATTTGGCCCAATCGGGCCCCGTGCTCACATGGGTACCACGTGTTAGTAATTTTTAGAAATATATCTATAGAGAAAAAAGTAATTTTAAAGCGATGAAAGAAAGTTTTATGTTCAATATCATATAAAACTTGTTTAAAAGTTTACTTTCAAATGCCGTGCCCACCAAAATGATCCAAATCGTGCCCCGCATTTGCGAAGGCCGTTACTGTTTAGTCTAATATATCCCCTTTATATAGACCACCAGCCATATCCTTGTATTCTGCTTTCTAAAGCACCACATCTTTGCGGAAATGCCTTCTCACTCTCTAGCGGAAACGCATACCTCGACTGCAATAGTTCGTGCACTTACAAGTACTCTCTGTAGAGCGCAATCAATATAAATTGCAAACTATTTGCTCGATTTAGGATTTTAAAACCATTTTATTCTTTCCCGTTCGTTGCTTTCATATTATTGTTCATTTCCAAATAAGATTAAATACGATTTAAAATCATGACGTCACAATAACGTCATCATGTAATTCATGACGTCACAAGCCTGATACGAGCTTTATACCTGGGTTTTTCTGCTTCTTGGGTATACTGCCTGCATCTCCAACATACTAAAGGATCTTTATTGGCTCCTGCTTGAAGCATTGACAAAAACAAATTAAAAAATGGTACCTTTTACCCTAAACATGAACTTTTTTTTTATTGATTTTCCACTGTACAATTACTGTCTTTTTATCTTGACGAATAATTTCATAATTTGCTTCAACTGAGAACAAGCGAACATATTGGAGAGATAGACACTATACACTTCATACCGTGAAAATGGCGCTAGTTAAAGTAAATATTAAGAAATATTCTGAATCTTCTAAATGTGACTAACATTTGCCTACATTAAAAATTAATTTTAACCCAGTAAATACAAACATACATTTCAAAATTAATTTTTCTGAAATTTACATCTATTTTAGTATAAAATGATATTAAACAAGTATGAACTTGTACATAGAGTGAAGAAAACCGGTAAATTACCCGGGTCAAATTTTAACCTCATGACCAGTTTCCTTTATTAGGTTGTGTGTATTGTATATGTGTCGTGTTAGCTCTTATGTGTTAACAAAAAATTACTATTTGTGTTTTATTAATATTTATATTGATGGAGAGGGGTGTGGTTGGTGGGCGTAATATACGTGATATTTTACGTCCGTGTCGTGTTGCTCCTTCTGTCTGAACAAAACGTACTATATGCGATATATATTTTATGTCAGGAAAGAGGTAATGGTGGTTTGCACTTGGTGTAATATATTTCAAACCATACGATTCATTATAAATCATAATAAAGTATGAGGCACTTATATTGGAAGTGGAACACCCTTCAAGTGGCACACCCTTCAAGTGCCTGTTAGTATTTATGTTTACTTTTACATCCCGTGGTAGGCGATTAAGTGTCATGATAGATATAAGGACTTGTTGAAAGGCGATACTGACATGATAAACATATGAATACACTGTAATAGCGATACAATGAAAGGCGATACTGACACGATAAACATAAAGACTTAATGAATACACTGTAATAGCGATACACTGAAAGGCGATACTGACATGATAAACATAAAGACTTAATGAAAGGCTATACACTGTAATAGCGATACACTGAAAGGCGATACAATGTCATGATATATATATATATATATATAAAGGCGATACGCTGTCATTATAAATATTTTAATTTATTGAAAGGCAATAAACTGTCATGATAAATATAAAGTCTTACTGAAAGGCGATATACTGTTATGATAGATATAAATACTTCTTGAAAGGTGGTACAAGGTCATGATCAATATAACGTGTTACTGAAATGCGATATACTGTCATGATAGATATAAATACTTATTGAAAGGCGATATACTGTCATGATAGATATAAATACTTATTGAAAGGCGATAAAGTGTCATGATAAATATTAGAATTTATTGAAAGGCGATATACTGTCATGATAAATATAAAGACTTGTTGGAAAGTAATGCAGTGTCATAATAAATATTAGGATTAACTGAAAGGCTGAAACTGTCATGACAAATATAAAGACTTATTGAAAAACGATACAGTGCAGTTTTAATATAAGGACTTTTTGAAAGGCTACACAGTGTTATGATAAATAATAGGGCTTATTGAAAGGTTATTCAAAATATTTGTGATAACTATGAGAACAATAAAATGTTATATATTAGAGAAAATAGGAGAATTAAATTCTACCCTGGAATGAATCAAAGTTGTATGTAAAAGATGATGCAACTAAGAAAGGTCAATATTCTAAAGCGACCCTGTCAGGTTACAGTAGTGACCGATACAACATTGTCCTCACCTAGATTGTGATTCTTATTATGACAAAAATTACAGATCTTAACACAAGGACAATGACATTAAAAGGGTTATATTTAAAACTTTTGTTTTTGTGTCTACGTATCTGGTTTAACAGTACTGATATATTAAGTTTGTGTAAATACCTGGTTTAACATTACTGGTATATTAAGTAAGTATATATACCTGGCTGAACAGTAATGATATATATTATGTGTATGTACATACCTGGTTTAACAGTATAGATATATTAAGTGTGCATACATACCTGGTTTAACAGTACTGGTATCTTGATTGTGTATACATACCTGGTTTAACAGTACTGTTGTCATGATTGTGTATACATACCTGGTTTAACAGTACTGATATATTAAGTGTGTGTATATAAATGCTTTAACAGTACTGATATTTTAAGTGCCACACGTCACTCATCCAATTAATATCTCATGTTCAATATTGCAAATATACAGGTGTTGCACATAATGTTTTTTTTACGGGATATTGCAGTTATGCAGGTACATATTTCTAGTGTATAAATACGTGTAACTATACAGGTACACACTGTTGGTATATAACTATGAGCAATTATACATGTACAGTAAAAAAAACCATACCGCTCCGGTGGCCTAGTGGTTAAAGCGTCCGCCTCGGATGCGGGAGGTCGCGGGTTCTAACCCCGGCCGGTTCATACCAAAGACTTTAAAAAAATGGTACTAACAGCTGCCTCGCTTGGCGCTCAGCATTAAGAGGTTAGTGTTAGGACTGGTCGGCCTGGTGTCAGGATAATGTGACTGGGTGGGACATCATGCCACATGTCTGCGGCATGATGCCCCAGTGCTAGACATCACTATAAACTGTCACACTGCAGACATCGTAGCGATATGACTGAAAAATTGTTAAAGCTACATTAAAAATCGAAATCACACACACACACACACACACACACAAACACACACACACACACAAAACCCCATGCTATATCAATCAATTCATTGTTTATTAGAAAGCGATCAGGCATATTGTCTTATTGAAAGAAGTAGATAATAAGATTAGAGAACTAAAGCACTATTTTATGAACTGATTCAGACCGCTCCAGTGGCCTAAGCGGTTACAGCTTCCGCGTCGGATGCGGGAGGTTGCGGGTTCGAACCCTGGCCGAGTCATAATAAAGACTTATAAAAATAGTAATAGCAGCTGCCTCGCTTGGTTGTCAACATTAAGTGGTTAGTGTTAGGACTGGTCGGCCTGGTATCAGGATAATGTGTCTGGGTGGGACATGATGTTACATGTCTGCGGCATGATGCCCCGGTGCTAGACATCACTATAAAACAGCCACAATGCAGACATCATATCGATATCACTACATACTATTCAGTTCAACATACAGTATACAGTTTACGTTATGCTGTGTTTTGTGATTATTCCCACAGAAAATAAAAACAGTAACATAATTCTGCTACAAAAGTCAAAGTAAAATCGCATATTTAGACGAAAGAAATACTTGCACCTTCATGGATTGGAACACGAATCGTGTTGTAAAAGGAGGCGGCCATATTTACCTCTTTCTTACGTCAGCGTCTAAGAACAACTTCGAATTTCATAGTTATAAAGTTATCCGTATCTATTGACGGCCTGTGACATGGTTATAATGTTATCCGTATCTATTGACGGCCTGTGAAAAATCATGACATTTTTTTCACTACAGTGATATATCAAGATTATTTCAAACAGATAATCCAGTAATTCACAGTCTAGCGTCATACATACATACATACATACATACATACATACATACATACACGAGCAAGATATATTTGGAATGTTCTAAATATTTAGTTATATCTTTTGGGTTTCTTATATTATATTATATTATATTATATTATATTATATATA
>JAECUM010051815.1:0-31102 GCA_016617855.1 Megalonaias nervosa | reverse complement strand
AGAGAGAGAGAGAGAGAGAAATACACATCAGACGGAGCTGGAAGTGGTATCCATGGATTCTATAGAAGAATGCTTGATAATAGTGGCCAGAATTAATATTCAATACAAATAATACTATCATGCAAGTTAGATAGGTTTTAATTCTTACTCTACGGAGATTCGAACCCAGGTCCGCGGGTAAATGGCACTCATCGCCTTGCCTGCTCACACCAATACATATTCCATCACTACTTAGCACACATCACCAATATATGATGCAAATGAGTCAGTGTTATATACACTCGTGTGCAACAGACACACTCGCATGACGGCCTAGTACTTAATTCTCATCTATCTACAGTGATTCCGGATTCCTGTGAAAGAAATCAAGGTATATAGAATCTCATCTATCTACACAGTCATTCCGGATTCCTCTGAAAGAAATCAAGGTATGAAGAGAGAATTACAATAACAAGTCGTCAGTCGCGTGTTCGTTGGGCATAAAACAAGTATTTTCAGCTTAGTGGAATAAAATTTCCCTTGTCGCCTTCAAATTCACGACAATTGGAAAAGTTTTTCGTGTTCAGGAAATCGACAAATTTTACACTTAAAAATAACTCCAGAGGTTGTTAGAGATAGAACTTTAGCCAGCTAGACTGCTGTTTAACCTTGACAAGAAAGTTTCTTAGTTGGGTAAAAGTAAAAATATTCAGAGATTAATCAATATCTTCGTGATAAAAAGAGTCTGAGGTCGATGCCTCTTTCTATTTGTATTCTACATGTTACGTTAAACCTGAAAACACACGTCAAATGTACGATGATCGCATGAATAACGGTTGGTGGTATCATTAATTTGCTGCCACCCTCCTACAACAAATTTTTTGCAAGGATTAAATTTATTACCGGCGTCAGCGACGAATAGGTGATAAGAGACAAAATCGATTTAATACACGGAGAACGCTAACATGGTCAGGCGTTTATGATCAGTAGTTTATTACGGTGACGTCGCGGTCGCCGCCTGGGTTGTTGACGGGCACCGAGGAAGTCTATTACAACAATGGATATCCGGTCACGGCTGTTGTATATGGAATTTACGTGATGAATGAACCTAATTTCGATGCACAGGCCCCAATGAGAATTGATATAATTAATTGCGTGGTCGCGCGTGTTAGTGAACATTTGCTTGTACATCATGTGGTAGTGGTTTAACCAAGCATTGGCGTGCGAAAATATCTCAGTGGGGAGAGTGTGTGAGAGAAAATGGAGCTAAAGCCAGAGACGTTAACGCAATGGAGCTCGCGTTGAAATGACCAATTGTTTTTACAAGAATAACAGGTGACGTTCTTCATGATTCTGGTAATTACCGGTAGAGTCATCAAACTAATGGAACAGAACTCACACACCTGGTCGCCGGTGCTGAAATTTCCACACCGACGCACGATTAAATTTTATTCTGTCGGCGTTTATGGTCCAGTTGCGAACATTCTTAAAAACTATCCAGTATCGGTCTGGTTGCTTAGTAGTTGCGATCACTGTGAAAATGTTTTTGTAACAGTTTGTACTTACCAACGAAGATTGCTACCCAAGGAGAGATTTCACAACAGGTTGGTATAAATCACGTCGGTATACAAAGATGACGTCGGAATACAAAGATGAATACAAAGATGACGTCGGAATACAAAGATGACGTCGGAATACAAAGATGACGTCGGAATACAGAGTGGACGTCGGAATACAAAAGGGACGTCGATGAGATCAATGATCTAACTGAAAATAACTTTAAAGAATTATCTAAAGTCTCATAACATGCACGAAACAAATGGAAGCCAACAAGTTTTCTCGAGGATGTTCAATGAGCCTGCGTGGAATATGGACATGGTGATCTTCGAATACCTATTACAGCTCTGACGACCGCGTGCTACCCTGTCAGTTTTCTTGGACATCGTGAATGCCTGTTATACTTCCAGAGTTTTTGTCATCCCAACAATGCTTGACTGGCTTTGCAGAGTTTAAAAGTTTTGACTTGATGGGCTCCTATCGCTCTCTTAAAGTTTATGCTCGTTACGAGGATACTAACAAGCCTAACTGTGTCTGAAGCGATCATATCACATAAGCCCCAAAAAACAGGTCTGACTTCCAGAACCACCACCAAATGCAAATCATAATGAGATTTGTTTCCACTAAGGTCCCCGGACGGAGAATCATAGGTAAATTTACAGAAGGAGCATCAGCGGATTGCAAAACTTCTGAGTAACAGAATTGTTATCGACGAAGCTGAACTTGATTTTGTCATCAAGGACATTATACGCGTTAGTACATTTATTTCGAAAACCACTGTGTCTCTCACTGATCAGATAAGTGGGAAAAGAATTTCCTATCGCGACCACGAATCTCACAATGCACTCATTCAAGAGCACCAGTGTTTGTGTATGCAAGTATTTTTAAACGTTATCGATGATTAATAGATTTCTCACCACAGCGGTTAGAGTTGCCACGGATTCATTATACATCAATAAAAAACTCATACCAAATCTCGAAAAACTTCTTGTGTTAGTGCTGACTGAACGTGCACATGGTGGAATAACAACCCCGGATGATTTTTTTTTCCCACATGGCCACTAGAGAATTAAGAAGGAAAATATAAGAGCGATGACGCTATCTGTTGAGTATTTTGCGCCAGAGAATTGTATCCGTGGTGAGTAGTCAACTCTTCAATCAACGGCTCTACCGGTAAGTGACCCAGTAGTGCGTCACAAACTTGTGTATCAGAATGGTGGAGGGAGTTCTGGTAGAGCAACACAGGCTATTAATCTGTTTAAAAATTTCGCTCATTTTGTTGTGTTAACGCCCACAAATAAACTCGCAAGCGACAGTAGAGAAACCGGTCAAGTTAAATCACAAACTTATCAGAGTTTCTTTAAGTTGCGGGGTGATTCCAGTTGGGATCTGGTGTGCATGGGAAATAAATTCATTACTCGTGTTGTATGCGAAATATACACTGTACCCGTTGAGACGTTAAAAACGTTTTATAACGTGGCTGAGTAGGAGGTCGTGCTGTGCAATTATGTGTGGAGACCGCCTTGGTCCGATTGCTGGTGAATCTCTATACAACTGGCTAGCTGACCACGCCGATTATTATGAGAATGATTTGATGATTATCGTGCAAAGATCGAGCCACTGCGACAACTGAAGGTGTGTATGTGTTTGAGGTGCTACCAAGTACAATGCAACTAAAGAGTGCGGCAATCCCTGAGTCATCTTGCAACGACTTTTTCGACAAAAAATGTAATGTATATTTAATTTAAATTGTTTGTTAGTTTTTAATTTTGTTTTTCATTATATGCTATTTTAAATATTGTAAAGATGTATAGCCGACCTTGTCCAAAATCAGTGACAGTTTAGCAAAAATAACATTGTTTACCTTTTTCCGACTGAAGGACAAATATTAGGATTATTATATAAAGGAAATTGTGTTTACCATGTTCTTGATTACAATTTTATTAACCAACCTTCCAATTATGACTTAAATTTTATCTTGTAAACATTTGGAACCTTCCAGAATGAAATTTTGCACTAGGTAATAGTTTTGTTTTGAGGAAATGCTAATTCTGCCCTAGATAAGGTAGAGGAGTGAGAAAATCTTGTTTACTGGGGAAATTATTTATTTCTGCGATAACATTTGAAGCAGAATCCAGTTTTATTGTTGTGTCCAGTATTTCATTTGGGTTGGAAATTAGTTATTCAAATTATTTAGTCACTAGAAAAACAAAGCGCTCATTCAAAATAATATTTTTGGAAATATAGACTTGGATTCATAGTAAAATTGAAACAGGGATATATTATTGGATATTATTATTTTGATTGAACAAACGACTGTTGGCATATCATTAATATTCAGGCCATCGCAGTCACATTAACACTTTCAGCGTTGGAATTATTTTGGAAAACCACTAAAGTTTATTCAGAACTTTAATTATATGGAATAGTGTTAAATATTATAGGATTATTTGGGATTTTATTCGCAATACCATCAGTTAGATTTTAAATGTTCAATTTTTACATTCAGGGGAAAATTTTTTGTTGAATTTAAAAAAAAAAAAAAACTTATTGGTTTTCACTCATTTCTGCTACGTTGTTTAAGACCATAGAGTCGTAAGAGAAAACTGGAGGCCATCCGGGAACGAATTTTAGTAAAATATTTCAGAAAACTTTGTTTTTTGAACTTTAACTTCACCTTGTTTTGGAATTTTCTACGTCCCAGGTATTATTTCACATTCTAGACATCTATAGTGAAACCAACGGTCTTTTACACTGTTATCTAAAGAGGAGAACGTTATTTTAAATCCTGTCCAGGAAAATTAGACTTCTTGGAAAAGGCTGAATTGCTCCAGCTTCCCAGAAAATACGATCTTACAGAGGCGAGGGTTTCGTTATAAAAGCAAGAAATGAAAAATATTTTGGTCCAATATTTAGTGGAAAAGAATGTTTTGGGTAAAATTGGTTTGGATTTAATTAGTGAGACTCTATCTAGTTCTAACTTAAAAGTTATGGAATTGAAATTAATATACAAGAATGAAATAGAGTTAAGATAGCTAGAGTTTCAGAAAAAAGAAATACAAATGCAATTTGTGAAAGAGAAAGAGAGACGAATGAAATTGCAGAGAGAGGAATAGAAAAATAGAAATAGAAGATAGGCTCATGTAAATAAAGTTGCAAGAAAATAGGAAGCAAGCGAATTTCAATTTAAATTAAAGGAATTAGAGCTGGAAAGTGAAATCATGTCCCTACGTTACATACAAATTCCTGTTTTGAATTTACTAAAATATTAATTTAGTCTCCCCTTTTAAAGAAAGAGAAGTAGATAAATATTTTCCTCATTTTGAAACATTGCTGAAAATTTTGAATGGCCAAGAGAGTATATGCAATATACTCTGTTATTACCAAATGCAATATTTTTGGCGAAGCTCGTGACATGTACAATTCCTTGTGGGTATAACAAAGTGGTGATTATAGTCTGGTTAAGGAATGTATCGAAAATGGTTATGAATTGGTACCTGAAGCTAATCGACAAAAGCTCAGGAACCATAAAAAAGAAACTAGACAAATCCATGTTGGATATGTAAGAGAGAAAGAGCAATTATTTTATAGGTGGTGCTCAGCCAAGAAAGTTGGTCAAGATTACAAAAATCTCAGACAATCTTTACTAACTGAAGAGTTCAATAATTGCATCCATAGTGACGCTAAGACTTACCTTGATGAGCAAAACATCGAAACTTTAGAAAATGCTGCTGATACAGCTGACGAGTGTTCCTTAGCTCATAAAGTTTCCTTTGTCGGCAAGTCTTCCACTCAGCAGTCTTCTGGTAAAAATTTATTTCAGTCCCATACCAGCATTTCAAAATCTCAAACTGGCACAACATTTAGGAATCAAGTTTCTGATAAGATTGATCATAAATCCTTATCTATTCCTATGTGCACCTATTGCAAGAAGAACGGGCACCTTAATTTTAATTGATACAAATTGAAGAATAAGCTACATAATCAAGACGGGTCTATTCCAAATGCTCTTACTTAAAGAGGTAAAGGTCGGTCATGTAATGTAAACGATACATATGCTGGTTCAAATAAATCCCAGTCTGATTTTATTATGGACAATTACGAATCAATCATGTCAAAAAGTTCTATATCACTCAGAGGTGATTCTGCTAATCCTATCCCTATTAAAATTTAAGGGACACAGGAGCTTCTCTGAGTCTTTTATTATCAGGTACTTTGCCTTATTCTGAGAGGTCCTCTTCTAATGAGAGTGATTTTATTCAGGGAATAGAGTATGGCTTTGTTAATATTCCTCTCCACTGTGAACATTTGTCATCAGACTTAGTCTCAGAACCCGTGAGAGTCGGTACAGTTTCGTCTTTACCCAGGGTATTTATTTAGTACTAGGTATTGACCTAGCTGGAGATAAGGTTTTGGTGAATCTACTTGTAACTGACAACCCTTGTTTGGATCAGAATGTCGATCCTATTGCAAAGGAAATCCCTGAATTACACTCAGCTTGTGTAGTTACTAGAGTTATAGCTAAGAAAGCTCTTGTGAATGAAATTGATCAGAAAAGTATTAATTTAGCTGATACATGTATTGATCAGGCTTTTGATGAGGTGACTGTTGCTCCTCGTTTGGATCAATCAAAAGGTATTGATCATAGTGATTCTCTTTTTAGTACTCATTCTCTTATTTTAATCAAGGTGGCAAACCATAATCACTTGTCATCGAACAGGACAAGGATCCTGAAATCTCTTGTTTGATTCAAAGAGCTAGTAGCAAAATTAAAGCCACAGAAGTGCCTGTTTGTTATTTTGTTAAATATGGGGTCCTCATGATTCCCAGAGGCAATTTCTTTGTGGGATATTAAAATTAAAACGATAGTAAATGATTTGAGTAATGATTTAATCAATTTGCCCTGCTCAAATCTGTCCAATCTGATCAAAAGTCAAAATGTATGTCTGGAATTTTAAAGCAAGTTATGCATGAATTAGGCATCCAGCATTTCAAGTCTTCTGCCTATCATTTGGAAAGTCAACGGGCTTTAGGAAGATTTCAAACTTCGAAAAATATGATTCGATCATATTGTTTTGATACTGAAAAGATTGGCAGGAAGGTGTTCATTTACTGTTGTATGCTGTTTGGCAATCACTTCATAAATTTTTAGGATTCAGTCCATTTGTACTAGTGTTTGGACAATTGAAATTGTTAAAAGAGAAATTTCTTTAAATGAAGATACAGAAATGAATCTTCTCGATTATGTTTTAAATTTTAAATGCAGGCTGTGAAAGGCATGTGAAGTTGCAAGAACTAATATGTACTCTACTCAGTCAAATATGAAATTAAGCTATGACAAGTCACAAATGAAATGAGTTTTCAGCCTGGTGTTAAAGTTCTGGCTCTCTTGCCCTTATCTAAAACTCCTCTTCAGGGTAAGTAATATGGTCATTACACAATTAAAAAGAATGTAATTGATTTAGGTTATCTCATTATTATTCCTGGGAAGTGAAACCAAAAACAACTTCGCCATATAAATAATTTAAAGGAGTATGATGATAGAAATAACCTGTTAATCACGCAGTTAATTTAGATGTACCTGTCCCACACTGTGAGGATTTAAGCAAAGAAATGCAATCGGACTGTACTGATTCTGGTACAACTAGTCTTCAGAATTTAGAAATTATGAATAATCTGGACCAGAAACTTTCATATCTGCAGCAACAAGAAAATAATGAATTAAAACAACTATTACTTGAATATGTACATTTGTTTCCATAAATTCCAACACGAACAAATAACATCAACCATGACACTGAAACAGAAGATTCAACACTTGTGAAACAGCATTCGTGCAGGATGAACCCTCTCAAACAAGAATGTTTGTAAAAAAGATATTCAGTATTTTCTGGAGAATGATTTCACAAAACCGAGTAAAGTGACTGGAGTTCACCATGTATGCTTCCACCCAAACCAGGTACTACTTTCCGCCTGTGCAGAGATTAGAGAGAGGTTAAGAGTAAGACGAAAACAGATTCATTTTCATCGCCAAATATCGATGACTGCATTGACATAATTTGAAATGCAACATATGTCACCAAAGTTGACCTTGTGAAAGGATTTTTACAAATTCCACTAATGAAAAGACCAAAGGAAATTTCTGCATTCATAAATCCAGATGGACTTTATCAATATAAAGTGATATATTTTGGGATGAAAGGTACGCCTTGTGCTTTTAAATGTTTCATGAACATGATTATATTTGGTCTAGATATTTGTGATGCTTTCATCGATCTACAACGACAGCTGGAATGATCACTTAGAGACAATTCGGAAATTGTTTGATGGACTTAGTGATGCAAATTTGACAAATAATTTATCCAAATAAGAGTTTTGTCGTGCTTGTGTTACATTATTATGACATATCGTGGGACATGGTCAAGTTATACCTATAGATGCCAATGTGAAAGCCATCACTGAATACCCAGTGCCTATCATTAAATAGCAGCTGATGCGATTTTTGGGTATGGCTGATGTCACGAGGATTTTGACAAGTTAAAAGCCAAACTCAAGAGTGCACCAGTTTTTTCAGCTCCAAATTACAGTCTATCATTTAAAATATATGTTGAATCAAGTGATATTGGTTTTCGTGAAGTATTGATTCAAGAAGGCAAAAATGTTGTAGATCATCCAGTCTGCTATTTTTCTAAAGAAATTACATAATCACTAGATTAATTACTCCACAATCGATAAGTGATTTTTGGCTTTAATACTGGCTGTGTATACTAGTTTGGCTATTTCTCCGATTATTGTGTTTATTGATCATAAAACCCTTATTGTCATTGGCAAGATAAAATAACGTCAAAGTTTATATGCACAACACCATTCCTTTGATAGGCAAGATGAAAACAAATCAAAGATTATTAAGGTGGAGTTTGACATCAGACACGTCAAGGGAAATACAAATAGCAGATGCACTTTTACATGTTATAAAAATATACTGCTTCATGTATACTTTGTGTCATTCTATAGATTTCATTGTATGGTAATTTTATCATGCATAGTTGACTAATCGATAAAAGATAGCGTTATTGCATCAATCTTTATTTTTTTAATGGGGAAGGAGTTATGTATATATTTAAAATGCATTGTTTGTTAGGTTTTTGTTTTTCTTTAAAAGTTATTTCATTATTTGCTATGTGTAATGTAAAGTTGTTTAGCTGACCTTGTCCAAAATCATTGACAGTCTAATAAACAACATTATGTACCTTCTTGTGACTGAAGGACAAATATTAGGATTATTATCTTAAAAGACACTGTGTTTACCATGTTATTATAATGTTGGCAACAGACATTGGCTCCTCCACGAGGTGCCCATCCGTTTTACATCAGACAAAGGAGCTCACTCAGCCCGAAATAATGATAAAGTAAAGTCTTTACCGGAAAGGCGCCTTCATTAGGAAAATTTTAAATTTCATCTGAATCTTTTTTTAAAAATGTTTTCTCTATTGATCATTTTGATAAGAATTGCTACTACGCATTTGCAGACCTTTTGCTCGAAACGTTTGCTGTGTTTTTCGGTTGTGTTGAAACCCTTCGCTTTTCCGGCTCTGGCTTGAACGACCCCTTTGAGATTCGGCCAACACTTTTAGCAGAAAAGTATTAATGATCCCATTGTATGTGCTCAGAATGCTTGGTGTCAAGGTCTTTAATTGTAATGTTTAAGTTGGTTAAGGATCTTGTCAGAAATCTGAAACGATTTACATACTTGACCCTGTCGAGTTAGACTTACATTGTCTTAATACAGTCACCTAATTAGACAATTAAGGACGCTGTCACTTTACAATTGCGAGTGACACAATCATAATTAGGAAAGAAAAGAATGAAAAGGTGAATAAAAGTGTATATAATTCTCTCTCCAACGTGATGGTCCACTTAAAATTAGACTGGACTCTGGAAACTTATTCATTCAAAACAAAAAAGAAAAACTAAACAATATGGCCACGTCGTGGAATTCTAAACTGCGTACTAAAGCAAATTAATATCAAGTAATTTTAAAAATAAATCGAATAATTCCACCTTTGGTTTCCAGAAAATTAGTGATGCTTCTGCTAATCATCTAAAACGTGATGCTTGTTTTAAATTTAAGAACAGCACTGGTGCAGGCAAATAAAGACCACAGCCAGGAAATAAAGGAGCTGCAATATGAACTGAAAGAAAATAAAATCCACAGTCTGCAATTAAAGGACTTTCCAGATAAACTGAAAGAATTGAAAACCAGCGAGAACGCTAAATGAAAAAACAAAATAATACTTATTTACATTTTTGTAAACTTTTTTAAAATAATTTTGGCATCTTTCCTTTATAAAATGAAAAGAAAACCATCAAGGCCACGTCGTGGAATTCTACAATGAGTACGAAATCAAATTAATCGCAAGCAATCAAATACAGAGGAACTTCGTTAAACCGGATCTATTTGTTCGGAAACTTCGCTTTTCGGACACAGCTCAACGAAAAGAGAATTACTTAATGTTGCTCCATTTCTTCAGAAATCAGTGTTCCTGATCCAGAAATCAAACTGGGGAGCAAAGTGTACAATTACAATAAAACTTGCATCGATAGTCCGGAAATAATCCTTTCAAAAATAAGATAATTTTTACATGAAAATACAATCAGTTGGATAACTCAGGTTCACCAACCCAAACTATTTGAAGGTGTGCCAATTCATCAACCTTTTATTGGTAAAAATCTAGTGGCAAGTTAAAGTTATAAAATTAATCACGTGATCATGTGTGTGGAGAAAATACAAGTAGCTTGACCGTATTGTAACCAGTGTTTTTATCAAGAACGTTTTTTTTTTGTCTACTCGTTAATGGGTGTTTTAATAATTAAATAAAGATACTGAGATCCAATCGCCCACACTTTCGATATAACCTATGATTAATAAATCAAGTATGTTATTACGTCTCTTTCTTGTTTACCAACTGTATGTAAAAATCACAGTTTGGCTGATGGCTGCACAAATAAAGTTGATTGCTTTAAAATTTGGACAGTATTTGACGTCATTTCAAAATAAAAGGCGACGTCAATTATCGGATCAGTAGCAGCTATACTAGTTACAAACTACGACTGATAATATGACTGCATTTAATTAGTTTATCATAACGCATTTAACTGAGAGATATCAAATTGTATCCGTTGTACGTTTTCAAGTATAATGACGACACGATCAAGCAAGCGTAGACAAGTAGAGATCCCAGCCAGCATAAAAATATTTGCCAGCACAAATAAAATAACAATAGCTAACATTCAAGATATCTGCCTGCATATTATATCTGATTCATTCTGAGACATTAAGTCGACATTTGTGGACATCAAGAGAAGAAGGACAAATGGCTGTCCGCACCTGCCGACTCATCAGACCCAATGTGGATCTCGGTCATGTCGGTGCATGCTAAAATAAAGTGAAATATACACAAGTCAATAGATGTTTCATCAATTTCTTCCAGCCCTTATTGAATATACAGTACATGTACAGCCTGTAAATACATATACATGTGCTGTACACAGTATGATGACACCATACAATAAAAATGTGAATGATTCAATTATCCGAAAAAGTCAATAATTGGGACATATGAACTGGGAACAAAGATGTCCGGATTAACGATGTTCCGCTGCATCTAAATTTAAAATTAATTCGAATTTTGGTTTCCTGGAAATAGAGACTTTTTTACGAATCAGCTTAAAACGTCTATGTTTAGAGCAAAATTATTAATTACATTGAATTTGATACTTATTTTAGATTTAAGAACAACACTAATGCAGGCAAATAAAAACCAAAGTCATGAACTGAAAGAGCTGCAAGATGAACTGAGAGAGCTCAAAGCCAGAGAGGAAAGTAAATGAAAATACTATGTAATACTTGTCTACATTCTACATTTTATAATCCGTGGTATAATTTTAATAGCTATTCTTCATAACATCCAAAAGAAAGGCAAAATGGCCTTATTTTGTATTTATTCAATGTGTACAAAAGCAAAATAATTTCCAAAAGTCAAATATTTAAATGAAAAACAGATCGAATAAATTAGCATTTAGTTTCTCCTAATTGTTGTAAATAGCATGTATTTTGAGGAAAATTGTTAATTATATATTCAGTTTGATATTTGTTTAATTAAGATTTCCTTGTATCAAAAGTCACAACAGGTTAATTTAAATATTTTTTAATTAGCAAAATAATTCATAAATGGGTAGGGATTCTGTTATGTATATTTAATTTGCACTGTGTGTTGGCCCTTTTCCATGATTATATGCTATGTATATTTTTGTATTATGCTACTGACCTTTTTCCATAACTGAGGATAGGAGCTGGGCCTATCTAAGTAATGTCATTTTTTTTTGTTTATAACAACATATTACGTAGCTAATTCTTGTCTTTGAGGTTTGATTGTATTATAAGGTCATAATTAAATGGAGGTAAACATGTTGATAAATGTTGCGTTCAAGATCTACTTTTGTTTAGAAAATAAGATGTTTAGGAATTTTATGGGAAAATGACCCCCATACCGGTTCTGTTATTGTGTCTTATATAAATGTTACTTACTTCAGAATTGCTCATTCCACATCTTAACATCAATCTTAGTCAAAAATATATAAGTTGAGTTTCAGTTCAGGGATTTATTTATTTAAATAATTCATCGTAATTACAAAATACTCAATACTTTTCGGACTAAATTATTATTTTGGGATAAGTGGGAATCCACTCAGTGATAGTTTGGATTATATCATTGTGATACATCAAAACTGTTAGAACATCGTCACATCCTGGCTTTTGGTACATCAGTAGTTTCAAAGTTGGAATTATTCAGACAGACGCTGTAATACATTCGGAATACTCCATACTTTTGGAATTGTAACAGAACTTTTAGGACTATTTGGGATTTAATTCAATATACTGTAAAGGGCCCCGAGTGGCCAAGTGGTCTAAAGCGCTCACCGTTACGGATCACTGCCATCTCACCTCTGTCTGCGTGAGTTCGAGTCTCAGGCTCGGCTAACGTGGGCACGTGAGAAAGCCTGCCAGTAGCTTCTCGTGGGTCGGTGGTTCTTCCCGGGGTTTTCCAGGGTTCTTCCTCCACCAATTATACTGACCGCCATGTATAGCCTATCTTGTGCTGAAAAATGCCGTTAAACCCTATAACAACAACAACAACAATATACTGTAAGTGAATTTTAAATTTTCACTTTGTATTCTAGGGAAATAGACTATTTGTTGAATCTTACAGAACTTATTGGTTTTAGCTCTTTTCTTTTACTTAGTTTAAAACCATAGAGTCGTGACAGATACAAATTCTCACAGCATTAAATAAGCCCTTTTCAACAGAAATATGTTAATACAGATTCATAGAACATGACGAACAGAAAAGGAAAAAGAAGTAATGAAAAACGAGCAAATATAATGTGCTAATATATAGAAAATGTGCTTCCTGAAAGAAAAAGTAGATATTCTATGTAAGGAAACAATGCAGCTGCCAAACGTCGAAAAGAGACTAATTTACCATGCATTACACCTGCAGCATATAACAGCATATTATCATATACAATAGATGCCCTACTTTTTCTTAAACACTAGATATTTCTTATTTTATCGTTTATGGTATTTGCTTATTTCGCTCTGTATTCCATCCTTAGCAAAAGAAAACATGAAGACACTAACAGGCAGAACGGAGATAAATGCTGACGCAGAAACGAACCTAGTTTCTACCACAGACGATGTCAACTCCAAGACTTAGGAAATTTGCTACTCCATTCGACTATTTATTTTATATCTATTAATTCAAATAATCAAACCAATATTAAAGAAGAAGTCTGAGTATCTAAATCAATATTTTGGTACTGAATTAGGCAGGGCCGTAGAGAGTGATCACGGGCCCTGGGGTAAGAAACACCTGGGCCTCTCCTAGTTCTTGTTCAAACAAATTTTGTCTTTTATAAAATTAAAAGTGTTGCTCGGACTGAGCCCCGGTTGCCTCAACCCCCTTGTCGGCCCTAGAATTAGGTTCTCGAGAGATACGAAGTTGATACGAAATATACACAAATTTTATTTTCTTTTGACAATGAATCGTTGCACATACATATCTAATGATGTTGAACAGCATTTAATTTGTCAGGATTCTTGGAAATGTTTAGTCATTTCAGATTTAGCACGGAATGGCCGTAAATACCTTCTATGGATTATATGACATACCTTGAAAGAAAATAGATTTAGCTGCTAACTATGTTTGCACGTATTTGCAATACATACTAAGGCACATTCATGACAAGTGCATATTTGTACCACCAAGGCGTGTGCTTATTAGAGACAACATTACAGTGAACTATATCATTCTTCTGAAACGTTATCTAGGCACATCTCTTTCTATTCTACGTATATAGATGTAGTATTTGGCTAGAAAAACACAAATATAAAAAGGCTGCTCAAATGTTCCATCTCTACTTGTATCTTCCAATATTACAATTTTTGCACCTGGCACAATATCTTTGTTCATTTTATTCCCAATAAAGTGGGACACATGATTCCACAGCCTGTTTATCAACATTACATTCCCAAAACAAATGCAGTATTGTTTGTGGGATTTTTTATTTTTACAGAAAGGACATTTATCGTATCAGACAATTTTAGTTTATATAAAAATGAATTCATTGGTAAAATTCTGTCCGTAAAATGAAATTGAAACCACTATAATTCGAGTTTCTTGTTATTAAAATGCTTTAGCATATACATTAGGCCACACATCCATATTGAAGCTTAAATTTTCATTCCATTTCTTTTCACTTGTTGTTTTAACATCAGTTTCCAAAAGAAGTTAGCAAAATGTCTGACCAGTGTCATTACATCTAACTGTAACGGTTTTCAAAAGGAGTTAGTAAATTGTCTGACCGGTGACGTTACATCTAACTGTAACGGTTTCCAACAGGAGTTAGTAAATTGTGTGACTGGTGACGTTACATCTAATTGTAACGGTTTCAAAAGGAGTTAGTAAACTGTGTGACTGATGACGTTACATCTAACTGTAAAGGTTTCCAAAAGAAGTTAGTAAATTGTGTGACTGGTGACGTTACATCTAATTGTAACGGTTTCCAAAAGGAGTTAATAAATTGTGTGACTGGTGACGTTACGTCTAACTGTAACGGTTTCAAAAAAGTTAGTAAATTGTGTGACTGGTGACGTTACATCTAACTGTAACAGTTTCCAAAAGGAGTTGGTAAATTGTGTGACTGGTGACGTTACATCTAACTGTAAAGGTTTCCAAAAGGAGTTAGTAAATTGTGTGACTGGTGACGTTACATCTAACTGTAACGGTTTACATAAGAACTTTAGACACTGAATTATACCTTGAAAAGTAAGGGAATTCGTGGTGAGACCATATTTAGCTCTAAAACTATCAAAATCAATAACAGTTCCATGATCTGTAAGAATATCGCCAATATAGATTACACCAGTTTTTTTGTCTATTGAAAACTGGTGCCTTGTTCATCCTAAATTTATACACAAGTTTGTTTTCATAAAATCATCTCCTGTCCGGGGTATATTTTTCTATATTAACAATTTCTAAGCAAATAAAACACGCCAGAATGCAATTTTTGTCTTTTTTGGACAATGTTATTATGTTTTCATAACTTAATAGAAACATATTTTATTTCAATATTTCTTACTCAAACACATGCACAAATTTTCTGTTAGATTGAAGAACTCTACGAATCCATATTATTTTCAAAGCTAATATAAATGTATCAATGTCCGTCATTGCCAAGCCACCTTTAGAAAGAGTTTGATGCATGATCTCTCTTTAAACTTATACACTTTTGACTGCCATATAAAAAGTGATTATGCTTTAGATTAACTAAAAGTTCCAAAACTTTTGTTGTACCAATTGCTGTTAAAGATCGCTTTTCCCAATGTTTCAAACACTTTTTAATCATTTCTATATATTTTCAAATTCATTTTAACCATTTGATCCAAATGAACCGAAAACTTTAAGTCTAATGATGTAAATTCAGTCACCGACTCTAATAGTAACCTGTTATGACATGTTAATGCATTATACCTCTTGCTTCCTATCCAAACCTCTATTATTTGGACAATGTTTTCCGGTCTGAAATCCTTGCAAAAAAATTTAATACTTTCATAAAGGATTTCTGAGATTCAAAAGAGCATTCAAGAATTAAAGTAGTGTCATTTGCAAACGGGTATTGTAAATATTTCCAACAGTTGGCAGATAAAATTTTTATCTTTGAGCTATACATTTTCAGTGCAAAAGTATACATTCCTCACGTATGAAACCTACCATATTTGTGATCAAAAGATAAAGTGGTAACAAATACCACATATAGATTTAAAAAAATTACATGTCGATCACTGATTTGATATATGCCAGGCAAATGTCCTTGAACGCTCTCGAGACTAAAACAGACCACAGGATTGCAGCACAAATACAATTGTATGTAATAAATTTTGTCAATTAACTATGCATTTGACACTATCATAGTGAGGAAGCCAAAATGAAAGAACAAACAAACAAACAACAGAGGTTATCATATTTTTCGGCTTTACCCCCAAGTGTCTTTTAATCTTTATAAAATCATTCGTATTAGTCTTCGAGATGAATCCATTTATCAACATATCTAATGTTAAAGTCAAGTAGAGCATATCCTCTTTAGCAACCTTCAAACCCTAATGCTTCACCACCACCACCATTTCCTATCCTATTGATCTAACAACACCTATCGAAAGAAAGGTGAACTGATATAAATTTCATCATCTACTGCATTTATATTGCATAAACCAACAATCATTTTCATAAAAGTAATAGTGTTGGAGACCGCTCAGGTGGCCTAGTGGTTAGAGCGTCCGCCTCGGATGCGGGAGATCGTGGGTTCGAACTAAACACTTATAAAAATGATACTAGCAGATGTCTCGCTTGGCGCTCAGCATTAAGAGGTTAGTGTTAGGACTGGTAGGCCTGGTATCAGGATAACGTGACTGGGTGGGACATCATGCCACATGTCTGCGGCATGACGCCCCAGTGCTAGACATCAGTATAAACTGCCACACTGTAGACATCGTAGCGACATGACTGATAAATTGTTAGAACTACGTTAAAAATCCAAATGACACACACACACACACACACACACACACACACACACACACACAGAGTAATAGTGTTGATATTTATGTGTTTTAACTTGCTGCTACTGAGCCCTGTCGGTACGGAAGCGAAAAACAAACTATATTTATTTGTTTAACACTAACCATCCGCTGAGTAGTTCTACGAAAATGCATTACCAAATATATAGTCTCGAGTTTGAATTAGTCACTGGAAATGGACGATAAAATTAATGTTCATGCCTGGTCAGTAGTTATGTGTATCAACATATAAGAGTTTGCATGATACGATTGGATCAACAAATGTGTAAGAGGAATAACGTTCACATGATACCTTCGGATCAGCAGGTGTGTGAAAAGCTAGAAATTCAGATGATACCTTTGGATCAACATATGTGTAAAAAGAATAATGTTCATATGTTTCCCGTCCATCCAAACAATGTGTTAGAAGCTTTAAGTTCATATGACTCCCGCTGCTTAGCTAATGTATTACAAACCTAAAGTGTATATAACTCCCGTTGCTTATCACATTTGTTAAGCTGCTAAATAAGTTCATATGATTCCTGTGGGGAGGCAAATGTGAAACGGTTAAAGTTCGTTTGATTTTTTTATTGCATTAACTATTTCCCTTTGGGTTTGCGTTACATTTCTTTCCGTCTCTTGCCTCAAAAAATTTATGTTAGAAACATATAATGTACCAAGTGTCCTCATTAATAATTTTTAAATAAGTATCTTAAATAAACGCAATATTCAACTAGAAAAGATATTTTGTGAGTCCGATTTTCAGTGCAACCATTGGATCCAAGATGGAATTCTAGTATATTCAAATTGGAAAGCTGATAACGTTTTATTCTTATCAAGCTTTAGGAATCAACAGTTATTTATTTTCACTGAAGATGATAAAAGAATTATATCTTTTAAGAGGAGACAGTAGACCCATCAACGTTAAAGTTGTGAGATTTTCCTTTATTCGCTGTGTTTTGACGCTTTTGGCAGATAAAGTTAGAGCTAATAGATGACACTTCCACAGAAACAATTGATTTATTTAACTGCTAAAGTATAATCGGACCCACAGATGTATTACAAACGTACAAGCTACTGAGATTTCGTTGTTATTATTAAGAAGCCATTTTTGTATGAAACGTCAAAGCAGGAACATCCTCAGCCTTTAAAATAAACCCCAAGACCCTGAGATGTACTTAACGCCATTAAAAACTACAATGTGAAGCACGTTTAATAGCGCAAACCAAAATAATCAGAAAAAATACTCGGACCTTTAGGAAGAATATCGTCTCTTTCCGATGCGAAATAATCAAAGTAACACATCATAGATCAGTAAGGATTGGCAATGGAACATCCAGTTTGATGTGCGAAGAATAGGTCCTCGTTGAAGATAACAGACGAAGTTTAAACCACAAATAAAACAAATGCACTTTTAATGTGTAATGTTATTCATGTAGATTTTCATGAAAACATTTGCCAAATTAATTGGTTTGAATACGATTTTTTAAAAAAACCCGTTTTCCCAGCTGTTAGTGAAGAGCACCAATGAGTAATTTTTAAGTCAATAAAGTTATAATAAATAGCAATCACGTGCTTGAAGCCAATTGAAAAACTGGTATTTGCTCTAGATGTCAATTTATTGCAAAATGTTGAATTTAGGAGGTAAAGGTGGTGATACGTCCCAAATATGCAACCAGTTATGTTAAGAATACATCCTCATTACGAAAAATATTTGTTGTCAATAACATGTTATAACCTTTCAACACTCAATAACACATCTCCACGTTATGTACTAATGATATTTCTGTAACTTTGCAATGAACAATTGATGGTTCTATAAAGGTTCAATAGACTGAAATAATTGATTACGTCACGATTAGCGATTATACATTATCAACTATTGTGACGTAAATAGAGGATCTCAAATGGGTAATGATTTATTATTGAATTTATTAAATGAGTTGAATAATGTCCAGTTTTTGCGAGCTTTGACGTGGATAAAGCTGGACATTATTGAACGAGTTTCATAAATTTAACATTAAATCATTACCAATCTGAGATTCTTTTTATCGCATAGTTTTTATTTTAGTGGAAATTAATTGGATAGAAAGAAGAACGAATAATTTTGTTCATTCTGACAGAAGTTACTCCTTTCATTTGTTGTACATAAAAGAAAGTCCCAAACAAAGTTGAAATAGTATTAACATTTCAAAGTAGATTATACTTTTGTTTTTACAAACTATAAATCAAAGAACAAGCGTCCATCCGAATCAACAGAACATTTTACAAAGACAAAAACATTTTACAGCACAGAATGTACAATGCGTGTGATGTCGCATTGATACTGTACCTGTTAGAGTACAGTAGATGATCCATGTTTACCCAAAAGTGTCACTTTCACATCTAAACAATACATTGTTTTGATATTCTTGTGAAAGGGGGATTACTGGATGCAGAAATTCCCATATTTACTGTGACGTCTTTGTGGCCGGATATTTGCCGTATTTGATGTGGAACAATAGACTACATAAAAAAAAAACAAAAAAACCAAAAAACAAAAACAACAATAGACTAGAGAAGAAGTAAAACAAATTTCATTTTGTGTCAGAATTGCATCACATATTTACCACGTAAATATGCAATGGTTGGATAAAATTCCATCATTTGGGAGACCGGTTTACGATCACTTTTTTCTGTGAGCAGAGGTGAGTTTATTCACTTCTGTCCGTTAACATTTAAACCACCCTTGAATATAGGCCGAATTCCATGTTACAGGCATACCGCCACCGCCACCACGCACAACCGCTATCAAGCGAGCATATCCTTAGTTTTACTTAATGTTGTTTTTGTCTTCGGGTTTTATGTCATTTTTCATATGTTGATATGTTATAAATGACATAACAAGCCCCTGTGGGAGTAAGTTGGCCATATTCAGATAGACAAGACCATTTTTCCCCAATTCCCGTTCGCGACTCGTGTCAAAAAATGGCCGCCAAAATGTTGATTGAAAACACCAAATTCCAGAAGTCGGGGTTAAATTCATGAGCTTATTTGGACCAATTATATCACATAAAGTAACATGTAACACATTGTAAATATCAAAAATATAAAACAGCACATAATATAGGAAAACTGTATCGACTATATGATAATAACAATCACGGGTTTTGATAGCAGTTCAAAATGGACAGTGTTTTACACCCCAGAACATCTTGTCTAGTACGTCTGTCGAAAGGCTGTGAACGTTTCGATTGTGTACATGTGTGGGTGTTTCTATGCATTGGAACGCGAAATCAGTACATGCAACTGTAGCATCCTCGAACGTTACCGAGAAAGAATATAAGTGTCGCAGTGGCAGTCATCTTGAATTTTAATCAAGAAAACAAACTTAACATATGACTGGATAATGTGAGAAAATACGATGCCCAATGGTACGTTATTATATACGTTTATAAAATTGATCGTACTACTTTGCTGCACAATAACTGTGTGATGAGTACATGCGTACTAAGTTTTTATCCACCCTGAGAAAAGGCAGAGGTTCCTCTGATTTCATGGCCTTGCGAAAAAAGACTAAAAAACAAAAAAAAAAAAAAAAAAAAAAAAAAACTGACTGTAACGACGACTCTTAGTATTGTTGAGTGTTGATAATAGAACAAAGTAATTACTGAGAACAAATCATGCATAAATCAAATACTTAAAGTTAACAAAGGTGAATGTTGCAAGATCTAACTGTTTGCTACCCTAGCGTCAATTTTTAACGGCATGCATATATGTTCCGGTATGTTTATCCGGCCTGTTTTGATTTTAATCGCTATATTATACAAAGCCAGGCTGGAGCTACTGGAAGAAACGAATAACGAATTCCATGCTCACCACTTCCCCCACCCCCAACAACACTGACTATGTTTGAAGGCTTGAGGGTTCTGAGTTTGGACTACTTATGTTCGCTATGTAGATACAACTGTTGGGTCGAAACTGAAGTATACCTCAACTTGGTCATGTAGGCACCTTTATTGATATGTGGTTATTTCGTTCTTATATGGATACTTTGTCCATGATATATGTGCTTTTATCATTATATGTGGTTAGATGTGGTGCTTACAGATGGGTAAAGGGTGGGTTGGAGCACTCAGAAACGGGCCCCCAAATCCATTGTTTTATTGCTTTAAGGGGTGGGCGTTTCTAGATATTTGGAGAGGGGTGGGGGGGAACTGGCGATATTTGAAGTTACGCCTCTGGATTCTTATTATAATATATGTAATTCAGTTTCCTTTATATTAGGTGATTTATTATATTTCTTTATCTTTGGTGGTTGTATCTGTATATTTGGTGCTTATTTTATCATGTGCTTTGATTTGATGATAATTATCAGGTAAATCATAGATCTCCGGAACTCGAGAGAGTACCCTGAAATGGGATATACTGAAAGCTGGAATGCAGGTCTCACACCGCAGGTGTTTTTTTTCCTATAGGTTTACCACATATTTTTTGACACTTGCTTTTTCGCAAATACAGTATTCACTTTTCCAAACTTCCGTTTGTCCGTCCTTCTGTTTATCAGTCACACCTTAGCTATAACTATATGGCTACAGCCCTGGAGATTAGGGGTTGATACAAGTTTGAAGAATACATTATCATTAAAGGGTGTGTCGAGTAACACCTCGGGAATCCTGTCTTCAAGGTCAGGGCATCTGGTCAGTATGACATGTTTTAGGATTTATTTTCTTCCTCTCTATAACATAATAGTCTTCTGAGATTAAAGAATGAAAATGTTCATATTTACACATCATCATTAACATATATGTATGTATGTATGTATGTATGTATGTATGTATGTATGTATGTATCTATGTATGTACGTATGTGTGTATGTATGTATATATGTATGTATGCATGCATGCATGCATGCATGTATGTATGTTAAAGGTATTGTTCTGCCAGCATCAACACTTTAACCAGCGTTTCTTTCTAAAGGCATACTCTTTCTTTTCATATGAGGTTAAAACAACAAAATCTTCAAACAGAATATTCACTAGATGATTATGATGATAGTGATGATGATGATGAAAGCAGCGATTACATCCATTATTAAAACGAAAATGGTTCTTGTAATTTCTTTTGTGCAAATCTTGAAATGTCAGAAACCGCTTTAACGACGACCACATAAAAAGCAAAAATTACAAATAGCTCGTTGTATTATCAATGTCTTTACTCCATATTAACCTTGCAGACTTAATGTACACATCAAACCAGTACATGTATTCCTTCTTTCTTTCCGCCCCACTGTCTAACAGGTATTGATTTTAACATAATCGATTATAATAAATACTTTAAATAATCAATAATTTGAACGAGGAGGTTATATGGTTTTGAGAACTGATCATTGACTGCTTGTCTATCTTTTGGGGACAAAAGTCGATAATTGTCATAATCCAAAAATATGCTATTCACGGCAGTTACGACATTACTGGTCGTATATGGATGGAATAAAAGGTCATGTGTACATAAAGGATCTTCCTTTCCTGGAAGAACGCACAATTGTGTGACAAATGAATGTGTGTTTAGGTGATATGCTTTGACTATTTAGTATCAGAAAACATAAATAGCATGTGCACTCGAAGCAAAACATAAAGGGTAGCTGATAATTGGAAAACGTTATCGTAATTGTTTCAAATATTCGTCAGTCCTGATGAGATGCGGTTTGAGAACCGACCATATGGTAAAATTAACACACGCTAACAACACACAAACAGGTGCAGGATGAAAATGAAAAGCTTTGTCTTGAAAGTCATTGTGATTTTCTACTCTACTCACGCCCTCTTTGAACTGGAACTGATAAATAACGGGCAGGACGGCCTGTGTCTTGCAATCGAACCTGAGGTTAAGGAGAATTAGTCATACCCTCCTCGTTCTTTATCGTACAAATTTAGATATGTTTATATAGACCCCTGTAGCATTGATCTAATAATTGCTTTTTCATAGACATTCGATGCGAACATGGTAACCTTGTATACTCACTTTTACTCCTTGTATATGCTCATAATGGATTAATGTCACACACACACACACACACACACACACACACACACATATATATATATATAACAGTGTAGTAACCTTATATATATCACATTGACACAAAGTGAGTTGGTAGATATCCATACAGATACATCCGGGCTCCGGAGTGTCCTCTTTTTTGAAAGTTCAAATATGGTAACCCCAATGTAGTCAATGGCCTCAGCTTTCTGTAAGCCTGACATAAACACTAACTTAATACACAAGTCACAGCTTCGTTCCTTATTTCAAAATACACGTTCCATAACCTTTAACTCATCACCAACTCGGTACCTTTATGCCTGACACCCTACTGTCATTGAAGAGTTAATGACTTTAGGGCCAATTATGACATGTTATACGAAAGTGTTATGCATGCAAATGTCCAAGGACCTGCAATAATATTTCTTTACCCGCACCCTTTTCAAACAGTATAACAATGCCAGTATAATAATGGCCGTTATCCAAAAGATAAGAACAAACCCAAATACTAACACGATAGCCCGCCTGTAATAGGACACGGAAAGCTACACAGGGCAGAAAATATCCTCAAACATGTAGCCTGATTAAACACACACACACACACACACACACACACACACACACACACACACACACCTCCTCAGTCCAATGTCTCCTTCTTTCGTTTAAGAAAGGGGCTATAACAGCAAAACCCTCAGACGGGCCAGCCAAACCTTTTGAGGGCGTAAATATCAAGACGTTTTAGCCAATAATTATCAGAATAATGAAGAAGAAGAAGAAGAGGAAGAAGAAGAAGATAATGATAATGACCTTTTTCTCTTTTTCCTGGGTTTATTTGATTGACTAAGAACCCGAGAATACCTAAGGAAGAACTACCGAACCACGGGAAGCTACCGGCAAGCTCTCTTACATACCCAGGTTAGCTTAGCCGAGACTCGAACCCACGAGAAGATAAGTAGAATGAGAGTGATCTGTACAGATAAGCAAGTTAGACATCTCAGTGATCGGGTGAGGGATGATGATGATGATGATACTAATGATTACGATCACCTAGATAATTATGGAAAGAAAGAAAGAAGGAAAAATTATATTTTATGCTATTCATAATAAGTTGTGTTGTATCCAAAATAAGGGGACATTTATTCCTGGAAAAAGCTACATTTTCTGGCGTTTTAATGTCTTATAATCAATAATACCAACACATGCTAGTATTGTGTAGATTAAATTTCAGCATCATTTAGTGGCAACTGAAACACGGAAAGTAGTAATCGAGGAAGTAGGAGGCCTTAATAAGGAGATGAAAAGCAGTGGAAGGTTTGCTTAATTATTTTCCTGCTCTGTCATGAGACGAAGTTGTATAAATCTTTGAGGACGGACATTATTACAGCAAAGTGCTCACAGTGGTATCACTCAGATAGTACGATGCTGACAATGAAGGGTTTTTTCTTGATTGTCGTTGTGATTTCCTTTCGTACTCGTGTCTTCTGCAAACTATAACTGATCAAAATGGATACGAGGGACTGTACGTTGTTATCGGACCAGAGGTTAAGGAGAATTACAACTTAGTTAGCAAAATTCAGGTAATGTGATTAATATGTAAATTTAATTCTGCCTTGAAGATCACCTTTATTAAGCAATCACCTTACTGGCGTAATCAATTATCTGAGTCCACTGAACCTTAATAATACGTTCTTTTTGTTTCCTTCCAACGTTACAGTAATAACATTTAACATTAAGTGCATATATTGTATTGAAAGGTAATCGAACATTATTTTCAAAGCATTTTTTTTGTATTTAGGATCTGTTCTAGTACGAAGGGTGTATATTATGAACGAAAGGTTCAATGTTTCGAATGCTCACTGATTCAAAGGTTCATCAGTCAGAAAGAAAGTTTCAATAGCCTTAAAGTTCAGTGGTCCGAAGGTGCATTAGTCAGAAAATTCATTGGTCCTAAAGAAGGGGTAATAGTCCAAAGATTCAACTAGAATGAAAAAGTGGTTCTGCGTCCAAAATTAAATTAACTGAATCTTTGGCTCATTTATCTGAATAGTCCCAATTGGATTGAAAGAAAGTCAGAAAGGAGGTTCAAACATTAAAATGTCATAATAATATAAACACACACACACACACACACACACACACACACACACACACACACACACGATAAAGATATAATATTAATTTTTGGCTGAGTCTATTTAAGTGAGTGCTTTTCCCGAAATATCTACAAATCGAACGTTTAAAAATGACTGAATGGCTGCTTAACTAATATTTCGAATATCACATGTATGGTCATTGCAGCCGTGTAGTTGTCTGATAAAAGATCTAATGATTTATTTTGAATCAGTTTCGCTTACGGATTGGAACTTCACTTCTATTTGTCTGATGACCATAAAACTCAAAACAAGGTAGTTTTTTCCTAGAATACAAACGCCATTGATTTTGGGATTGGCACAATCACGTCAATGTCACGGTGGCTACAAATAACACTTTGCAATAAATATAAAGAAGAACAATACATACTAATATCAAGTTAAATCCAATATGGAATTCAGAATTATTGCGATGAGTCGAATCGTACGACTAGGCAGATTTCATCAATAAATTTTAGTCCCCTCCTAATTGTTTTGGTGTATAGTTATATAAATACTTATTATAACAACTCTAATAAATTCAAAAATAAATAATGATTATTAGAGTCGTCTATGTAATAGCGTTATGAATGTTAAGAGATGCAGGGATGATCCAAGGTCAAGCATAATTAGTTCAAGTGATAGACGAATAAGCCAAGTAAAGCAAGTTAATACAAACTAATAAAGTAATACTGATAGTAGAACTGAATACCAGTTGTAGGAAAGCAAGATTTAATAATATCGAAACACAAATATTTTAGTTTTCCTTATGAATGTAAATGGTGTTTAACAGGCGTTCCATTTTTATGTAAATAACTTTAAAAAAAAAAACGGTGAATCAGTATTTTCTATTGGCTGCTTTGATTGAGTGCTGTATTGTATTTTCCATTGGCTTGTTGTAATTTTTGCTCTATTTGATTTTTCAAGATGACACGAGTTGCCTCCCTTATTTAATTGAATGCATTAGCAGCAGGCAGGGTGAACAGACCACTTGTCTGAATCGTCATTTGTCTAAAACATAAGGTTCCTACAGGGGCTGAAAAATAAGGTCAATAACGCTAAACCGAACCTCCTAACTTTTATTATTACCGTATAGTTTGAAAAACGAATAATAAATCGTTTGGGTTATCTCATTTTTGTTATTTTAGTTTTGACTTTTTGTTTTTTATGTTATAGTGCGTTTAGTTTACTCGGCGGGTCGCTTAATTTTTGTCAGTCACCCTGCCTGCTGCTGTAATTAACCAAAGATTTTATCTAGACCTATACGATATCTGGATCTTGGATCATGTAAATTTATTGTAATAAATCCAAACGGAACAGCTTGTGCTTGAGCAAAAAGTTTTTGAACTTCATCATATCCATATCCCCTGAACACCAAGTATAATAAATATTCTGTAAAGTATAATTATCTACTCCATTAAACATTACTAAAATATTGCAGTTGTCTCTGATCACTTTAGGTATTTGTGTATATCGTTGTGTGACGTATATAACATTTGTATTCTTGTGTCTACCTCGAGAAAATATTCTAGCTGGATTTGTTTGTCTGTCCAACATAACATCATCGTACACCACTAAATTATTAATAAATCCATCTAGATCATCTATTGACGGTGCTTCATCAATATCGGTAATAAAATCAACCACATCATTACCGTTTTCATTCAGCAATTTTGCATTTTCATTAAAATCTTTAAACACTTCGTAACAGTGTTGATCATCTACGGATGGTGCTACTAAATACAGCTTGTCCCATCTCAACCACCGCATTATTAAATTTAATAATAGTTGTGTTTTACCCGATCCAGATGGACCTATTATAATCATCCCTATCGAATTTGGTAATGCTGGATGATGTTTCACTGGCTCCTGTTTTCGTGTCGCCGAAAAGTCAATTATATTCATATAATAAATAATATGAGTCTATATTGTGTTCGATGTAGAGCATCTACACCCACTGCTGAACAAACTACAATAACAACAAAAAATAAACGACGTGCTCTGGCAGGCAAATGCGTTAAATGTGGCACAAAGAAATACAAATTTGTCAAAACAAAGACAGGTGGAGATATAGCCGCTTTATTAGGAAAATTACCAGGAACTCCGTGGGCTAAATATCCGGGGGAAAAACACTTACCAGGATATAATTATTGTGGTCCTGGAACCCGACTTGACATCCGACTTGATGATCAAGATCAACCAAGACCAGGAGAGCATCCAGTAAATAAGATTGATAAAGCGTGTCATGTTCATGATGTTGCGTATAAAAGTAAAGATTTACAACAAAGGCATCTCGCAGATGTAAAATTGATTCATGCATTAAATTCTATACCAAATAAATCTGTCAGAGATAAATTAGCTAGTTTTCTAGTAAAATCTGCCATGAAAAGTAAAATAATGTTAGGGGCTGGTAATTAATTATATAAATATTATAATGGAATCCATTTATTATAGTCCAAGAGGATATTGGAGAGGTAGATCAGCTATTAGTAAATTATCTGAAGCAGCAAAAGTCTCACATTCTGTTGTTGCAGCGTGGTTAGCACGACAGGCAATATGGCAAATTTATCTACCACCACCTAAAAAAATTCAATATTCACATTTTGATGTCAGCGTCCCTAATGAGGTTCATCAAGCAGATATTTTATTTTTACCACACGATACCATTAAAATTAGTAAACGTCAATCACGCACATACAAATACGCATTAACTGTCGTTGACGTTGCAAGTAAATATAAAGAAGCTGAACCATTATCAACAAAGACAGCGTCTGAAGTTTCATCTGCGTTTGAACGAATTTATCAGCGAGGACCTTTGAGATGGCCACAGTTATTACAGGTTGATCCTGGCAAAGAATTTCTTGGTGCAGTATTATCGTTAATGAAAAAACATAACGTTAAAATCAGACGAGGACACACTGAAATTCATCGTGATCAGGCAATGGTTGAACGATTTAATCGAACACTTGCTGAGCGGTTATTTGGAGACCAGTACGCAAAGGAAATATCTACTGACTTTAAATCCGGCGAGCGATCTCGTGAATGGGTTGTAAGGTTACCAAATGTCATAGCTGCATTAAATAACGAAATTACTCGTTCAACTTCCATGAAACCTTCTATTGCGATCACAAAAAAATATATACCCCGTAGCAATTACAGACATCAACCTCAACCAGTATTAGGTAATGTAACTGTAAGATATTTATACGAACCTGGCGAATTTGAAGGTGGTAAAAAAAGAACAACCGATCCTATCTGGCGCGTGACTACACATACAATTTCTAGTGTGGTTAGATCCACTGGTAGACCTCCAATCTATAGATTAGATTCTACAGCCCCTCAACGTGGATTTGTACATGAACAATTACAGGTAATCCCTGAAGACACACAATTACCACCACATACAATTACATAACCAGAACCTCTACGTCGATTACACTCAAGACAGGTCAGCATCACATTATCACGTGTATGACCAAGATCACTATTAATTCTGTCTACGGTAAATTGTCTTGGATTATTATTCGAATATTGCCATACCATATTACAGTTACAACTTGCACAATTATTATTCTGTTGTGTTTTAGTTTTATAATAAATTCAATATCAAGATCAAAGTCACGCTTATTTTTTTTATCGCACTGCTTATAACCAGATAGTTTTTTCTTATTACGTCATTATTAACAGTCTGATCATTATTTTCTATAAAATTCATAATAACCCTATATAGTTGAGATAGTCTTCTGACTCTAGAAACTGCGAGATAGACTAAATTCGACCATTCGATCCGATCATCTATAATCCAAATATTTGTATCAGAAATAGTTAACCCCTGTGATGAGTGAATAGTTATAGCGTATCCTAACGTCCACGGTGATTTATTCATATTCAGCGCATTCTTAACGACATTAATATCGACTAAAATAATATCATTCAAGACAAGATTCTGTATCCCACCACCAGGAATTTCAACATCAATATTCTGTCGTCGAGTATCTGCTGGGCGATAACATAATGGTACTGGTAGATCTGGAAACTTTTCTTTATGTAACATAAATAATTTATTCTGCAGTTCATCACGAACTATCTTTCTACTTGCAACTATTAAATCAGCGGGATTCCATAAATTTAGAAAATCTTTCATAGAAGTCTCTGGAATTACTCCTCGCATTATTTCACATTGTACTTTGGCTGAAGTCTGATTAATCTTTTAAACTCCTTCAGCGGTTCATCAATAGCTCTATAGTCATCATTTATTTCCTCGTAATAATCTACGTTATTCTTCAGCCATTCATGTGGAGACTGTCCAATAAAAGGTGGTGGTTGACCATGATCACCGCACATTATTATAGCAGTATTCTTCGTCAATAACCATTCAAGAAATGTTTTTAATCTTTCTAACGAGACCGTGCATACCTCGTCCCATATAATATATTTAGGTATATATTTCTCACCCATTCGCTCAGGAGTCCATGTGTCTCCACACCATCTAAAGAAACTATGGTATGTACATAATTTTACTCCTCCCTCTTTTATCTCTCTGGCGAGTTTATGTGTCGGTGTCAAAACAATTATATCTGAATTATTATTCATGAATAATTTAATCACACGTGTTGTTTTACCTGACCCTCCACATCCATTAAGATAAACGGTTTTATATCTAGATACAGGATCGTACACAGATGGTGCTGATGATTTTGATATTTGATTATTATTTTTGTAATATATTTCCTTAATTTCAACGTCGGCAGATTCAGAATAACTAAGTATATTTTCTTGTTTTATTCTCCATGACCCCCATTCACCATTACCAAGTAGCGGTTTTAACAAATCCGTATATTTTTTATTTATATAAAACGAATCCGTTGCGACTCTGACAGCATCACGAGAAAATCTATTTATCATAGACATTAGATTTATAGAAACATATGCCAACATAGATGATCTTAAATGAGTAAATTGCGGTGAGTCACCATCAAGATAACTCACAATTGTACCTAGTTTGGTTCCGTCTGACAAATAAGCATTACTCCGATTTATAAATGTGTTTTTTTCTGTTGTATCAGCAATTATAAAATCGAGTTCAGCATCGTCCATAATTAATCTTGTACAGTGTCTTTTATGATCATATGCTCCTCCTTGAGTAAATTTACCAATTATCTTTCTACCAAGATCTTTTGCAAGTTTCTCATCATGCTCGTCTCTGCATTTACGTATATTATTAGTAATTTTAATAATATCATCTTCATTAAGATTAGGGAATTCTTTCCTGGCATCATCAATATTAAATCTATTTGGTTCTGGTAACCAAACTTGTTTCTGTGGACTATACGATATAATCGCCTCACTCACCTGTAAAGATATCAAAATTCCAACATCAAACATATATCGCAATAGTACTATTGGAACCCAACATTTTTCTGAAAAATGTCTTCCAAACCAAACATAAGTAATCGGATGGAGATTTTCTGCAAATTCGAATGATTCTACATGAGCAAATCCGGTTAAGTCAAAATCTGGTAAATGTCCGTTTATCGCAACCCTGGTCATCTCGTGTGATGGATGTCCGAATCTCTTAAAGTATTCAGAACATTCTCCGTATCCAAGAAAACTTCCAGGATAACACGCTACCATATCAACAGATATAACGTCATTACACTTATATTTATTATTCCATAATCCTCCGTGTCCATATTCTACACAGCTTTTATGAATATCTTCAAGAAATTCTGATCGTGTTGGTTTCCATAAATTTTTCTCCTGAGCGAAATGAGCCGCTACAGATGGAACTGTAAAACAATTATTTAATAATTGTCTAACTTTGACATCGTCTGAAGTATATTTCAGCGCAAGATGTTCCATTTCTACATTAAGAGATTCTGTACGGTAAATATCACCATTAGGCCGTACAAACTGATCGTAATAATCATATTCTGAACTTTGAAATAACCAAACAGATACAGGGTCACTTTTACTGATATTTTTGATAAAATCAAATATATATCCATCATAAAATTTAACCGCTCTATCTCGTGGAAATATTGTTACTGCTGAGGTCCATGCGTACGAATTATGATCAATAATATCTATTGGAGCTCCTCTTGATTCATATTTTGGTTTATATAAAATCTCTCCGGTTAACGTTTTTACTGTTATTGGGAATTTTAATTTCTTTTCTAGTTCAGCGACATCTTTGATAGATGCTCCGGTATCTTTAACTGATTCTGCCCAAGTATTT